>OVAV01000809.1:0-15798 GCA_900406375.1 Iberis amara | reverse complement strand
AGTTTTTTCTATCGAAATCAATACTCTCTTTGTTCTAAATATATATATAAGGTCTTTTTAAAAAATAGTTTCAAATTATAAAACCTTCTCAAATTTTTATGTAAAAGTTTTTTTTCCAATTAAAGTAGCAATTAATATTTAAAATAAAGTCTAAAACTCCAATTGTGCTTTTTCAATATACAAAAGAATATGTAATGAATGCTTTGTAATTTGCTACTCTTTTAATATACAAACTCATTTAAAAAAATCACGAAAAAAAGATCTGAGACCTCCCAGGCTCGTGTTCCAAGGCAAAATCCTAGCTGCTAATTCGCTGGAGGCGAGCCAGATCTGCCAGTTCCGTCTCTCCCTTCTCGTTTTATGCTTTAGTTTCTCTTGTTTTTGGCTTTTATAGTGGTGTTTAGGTCGACGGCAATTCCATCTCTGCTCGCCTTCCTTCCTGCGTCTTTCCGCCTTCTGTGGACGGTGAGCCAGTCGTCTCTCTCGTTTTTCCTGGTTGGGATTTAGCGGCGAAGCTTACTGGTTCGTTTCCATGGTGTTCGGTGGTCTGGTGTTTCAAGTTGGGTTTTTGGTAGATCTGGTTCGCCGACATCTCTTATGGTTGAGGCTAGGCTGGCTAACTCAAACCAGTTTTACATGTTCGGTCCTTTTTGTCCTTTCCCTTCAGTTCCGGAGTCGGTGCTCCCTGGTCTTACAGGTGGGTTCCATGGCTTCACTTCTGTTGGAGTTAGGGTAGAACCTTGTGCTCTAGGTTCATCCGGGGCTGAGGAGTTCCGGTGTGCTGTGGTGCTGGTCCTGGTCGAGTTCAAAGTCAAGTAAGTTGTCTGCTCTGTCTTCTTTGTGTTCTAGAGTTGCTGGAGTTTGTTCGGTTTGTTTCTGCTTCTATGTTCAGTCCCTTCAGCCGATTTTGGAGAAAACTTTGGTTTTCGTTTTCTCAGGGTTTGTTCATCTCTCGCTCCTTGTCTCTACTCGGGATCTGGCTGAGATCCAGTCCCTTTCGGCTCGCTCTTTGGCGTTTGGAGTTCGTTGACTCTGTCTTGTCCGGAAGATTGATGTGTTCTGGTGGCGCATCATGTTAAATCTTTCCGGCTCAGCGACCATGTGTTTCATTTGTGAGGTAAATTATAATCCACTATGGGACGAGTTTCAAGCGTCTATCGGACGTTTCTGCAGGACTTCTAGATTTCTACAGTTTGCTCTCGGGCCTTTGTGTTCATTCAGAAGGTTTTCTTGGTTTATTACACGATTTAGGTGGAGTATATTTTTGGCGAGAAGTGTAGTTTCTATATTGCAATTGACTACCTTGGCCATCAGCTCCGGAGATATTAACATTTTCTGCCGGCTTTGTGTTGTTTTTTTTTTGTTTAGTTGTTTGTTTTGGATCCACCTATTTAACCGAGCAAGATCGATTTGTACTTCGGTAACTCTTAATCCACCAGATAGAATAAACAAAAAAAAAAGATACAAACTCATTTTTAAACATATAGCCATTACCTAAACTTTTACTGTACAAAATTTACAAATAGATCGTAATGAACAACTGAATGTAACGGCTCATCTAGATTGATCTATCTAAAAGTCCATAGGCCCATCAATCTCACTAGCCCAAATGAATAAAGGAAATGGCTTCTTCGATATATTGATGCGCAGATCATTATTTTATAGAGAAATTTCCAAAACAATAAATGAACTTTCAACTAAAGGTCACAAAAAGTTTTAATTTATAAATAAGCTAGGAAAATCTTAAATTTTTAAAAATTATGCTACTCTAAATCCTAAATTTGTATTATTAAATTAGTTTTTGGCTGCTGAGCAATATTTGTTTCAGAGTGAGCCTTGTAACACTCTCTCTATCTTTTTTTTNCCCCCTTTTTTTTTTTTTTTTTTTTTTTTTGTCTTCTCTCTTACTTTGCAACTCTTCTGTGGATATTGGTCTGTTTTGACGACGGCGTCCGGTAGTGGCACTAATTACTTGCCAGATAATAAAATAGATAAAAAATATTCAACTGGTAGGGAACAAAGGCTTTTATTGTCATCCGCTCATAAAGCAAATAGTTTGACCCCCACAAATTTATCTTATTTCATATTCATTTAATAATCTATACATACAGCCGACAAAAGAAATCTATACGTACATTGGCATTAAAGTTTATATACCTTTTAGACCATCACTTATTTCAATCCCAATAGCTTACAAATTAAACGGCATCTTCTTCACCAGTTTCTAAAAAGAAACAAAAAAACATATCAAGGTTTGGTTTGTTTCTTATAAAGTGGGAAAATGGGTATGAAATATAGGGATAAAGCATGGATGTTTCTGGCAATTCTGTATTTTACATCGTTGATTTGCTCAACTAAAGCAGTGGTCTCTTATGATCATAAAGCTTTAATCATCAATGGGCAGAGAAGGATCCTTCTCTCTGGTTCTATTCACTACCCAAGAAGTACCCCGGAGGTATATATATATTTAATTTTTAATTAATTAATCATATTAAAACAATTAGTTAACCTCTTTTTATAATCAAATGAAAACATTTTTGTTTCTGACTAAATTTACCCAATTATTGCTTTGTTTTCAGGACATGGGTTTTGTTTTGTTTTTTGTTTTCTCATAGCTTTAGCTATATATGTCCACAGTTTAAATAAATAGTTGAGGATGCTTTGTATTTACAGATGTGGCCTGATCTTATAAAGAAGGCTAAAGAAGGAGGTTTAGATGTTATACAAACTTATGTATTCTGGAATGGACATGAACCTTCTCCTGGAAATGTAATTTTAACTTATTCAAAAAAAATTATAACTTGACTCATAAGTCATTTCCTTAATGCTCTCTACAATTTTGTTTGGTTCAGTATTATTTTGGAGATAGGTATGATCTGGTTAAATTTATCAAGTTGGTGCATCAAGCTGGTCTATATGTTAGTTTAAGAATTGGTCCCTATGTTTGTGCCGAGTGGAATTTTGGGTAAATATAATAATAATTAATATTATTAATAATAATAATAATAATAATAATAATAATAATAATAAATTGTGTTTATTCTAAGATTTTTTTTTTTAAATGAAATTTCGTATCAATTGATCTTTATATATGTTTTATGAACTGTTAGGGGATTACCTGTTTGGCTCAAATATGTTCCTGGTATGGTTTTCAGAACAGACAATAGACCTTTCAAGGTACAAAACTTTTAGACCTAATCAGTTTCACATTGTTTTTTTTTTTTTTTAATTTCCTGGTTTTAAAATATCAAATTGATGTGATAATTGAAAAGATTGCAATGCAAAAATTCACAAAGAAGATTGTGGACATGATGAAAGAAGAAAATTTGTTTGAGACTCAAGGAGGACCCATCATTCTTTCACAGGTCTCATTCTTTTTTTCTTTGTTGGTTAGATTGATTATTTTTTCCTTTCATATCAAATAGTATGATGTGCACATCTATATAGAGTAATGCTAAAAAAAAAAAATTGGCAGATAGAGAATGAGTATGGACCAATGGAATGGGAGATAGGATCAGC
The DNA here is from genome assembly GCA_900406375.1 of Iberis amara. NCBI lineage: Eukaryota > Viridiplantae > Streptophyta > Magnoliopsida > Brassicales > Brassicaceae > Iberis > Iberis amara. The sequence continues at coordinate 12,279 of OVAV01000809.1, read as the reverse complement.
AGGATCAAAGGCATACACAAAGTGGACAGTAGCAATGGCATTGGGACTGTCCACAGGTGTGCCATGGATTATGTGCAAGCAAGATGATGCTCCTTACCCTATTGTATATTTCTTTCTTCCTTTCTTTATCTTATTTAAGTTTCATTTAATTATTATATATATAAGTAGGATGATATCATTTGGTTTTGGTTAATCAATTTATTGCTAACTTTAGTATGGTTGAATTTGGTAAAGTTTCTACTTTAGTTTTACTTTAAATCTGCTTTTTTATTTATGGTTTAGTTTTGTGGTAATTTTGAAAGAGCTCTTTCTTGTGATATATTTGAAAAACAAGATTAATGATAGTATATTTTTTTTTTCTTAGAAAGTTTGAAAGATGGTATTTCTGATAATGACAAAAGGTACTTAGAGAACTTTTTTTTACAAAAGAAATCAAATCTTCTCTAGTTAGTTTGGATATCATTCCATCTTTTTCCTAGTCCGGGTATCTTATTCAATTATTATTGGCCTTCGATTTTCCTTTATCTTAAATTCTTTTTTCCTTGTTAAACATTGTTGGCTTATTGATTGGTACAATAAAATATTGTTTTACCCGTTTATTTTGATGTCTTTTTCTATTTAAATTTTATGGGACTACGGACCAAAATTAAAACAAATTATTTTTAATATATACAAAAACCAAAAACAATTGATGGGGACAAGTTATCTTTAGCATTTAACTGTTAATTTTGTTTAGCAGTGACTTGAGAATGTTGATAGCTTTTAGTTTGATTGTCTAATAGATAAACACATGCAATGGGTTTTATTGTGAGGGTTTCAAACCAAACTCATTCAATCAGCCCCAGCTATGGACAGAGAATTGGACTGGTTGGTAAGTCATGAAGCTATAGAATTTGTACATAATCATATCTTTTCTTTTTCTTAATTTATATATTAATCTCTTATAAAAAAAATACAAGATAAAGTATAACTGATAACGTGACATGATTTTCAGGTTCACGGAATTTGGAGGTGCGATACCAAATAGACCAGTCGAAGACATTTCGTTCTCTGTGGCTCGTTTCATACAAAACGGTGGTTCATTCATGAATTATTATATGGTAATTTTTGGAAAAAGATCTTTTACAAAAAAAAATTTTTGGAAAAAGAGATGATAATAGAAAGATTGATCAGACTCTATAATATGGAAAGAGTTTAACTAATTAAGAGCATGTTGTCACTGTCATACAGTACCATGGAGGGACGAATTTTGATAGAACAGCTGGTGTGTTTGTCGCCACTAGCTATGACTACGATGCTCCTCTTGATGAATATGGTAATTAACTCTTATATGTGATATCACGTGGATACAAATGCATATTAATATATCATTATCAATTGCCGACATATGAAAAAACCTCTTTATTTAATTTATCAACTATTTATTCCCTTCGCTTCTTTAATAATATTTTCTTGTTTTTTAGTACGTTGTTGTATGTTTTAAGAAAAATTTGCTTCTTCAAACTCTTTACCAAATCTAGCCTTCACTTCATCAATTTACTTTTTAAAATCTCGTTAACATCTACAATAAATTTAATTGGTAAAAATAAATTAATTCATATTGAAAATTAAAGTATTTATTTTCCGGATACAAAAATAATCTTAGAGCATCCATACATGAAGGAAAAATTATTTTCTATAACGTTTTTACTTTTACTTTCTATGCATTAAAAGGATTAGTGAGAGAACCAAAGTATAGTCACTTGAAAGAGTTACATAAGGTGATAAAGTTATGTGAACCTGCGTTGGTCTCTGTCGATCCCACAATTACATCTCTCGGAAATAAACAAGAAGTAAGCATATTGCAATATACTTTTGTAGAAAAGAAAGCATTGAACATTCACATATTTTTGTTTATGTAATATTGTCAGGCATATGTGTACAAGTCGAAGACATCATGTGCTGCGTTTCTTTCGAACTACGATACGAATAATGCAGCAAGAGTTATGTTTAGGGGATTTCCTTATGATTTGCCTCGTTGGTCTATCAGTATTTTACCCGACTGCAAAACCGAGTATCACAACACTGCCAAGGTTATTAATTAGACTCAAAACTTTATGTCCAAAGCATTACATTTTTTTTTATTTATTTTATGGAGGACCGCCTCAATTTTTTGTATGGGTCTTATAGCAAATAATATTTTTGGCCTTTATTAAAAAATTATTATATAAAATAATTAGATATTCATATGTTAGCTTTTTAACAGTAAAATTTATTAAAGTTCTATAAAACAAATACATATTTTGTATGGACCAAACTTATTTATTAAAAATATATATAGCTTTTAAAAACATATTTTAAAATTGGATCTCTTAAGTATTAATTAATACATATGATATAATCCAAACAAAAGTTTACACATCTCTAGATGACAATTATTTGTTTCATCCATTGGATTGATAAAGTATTAAAGTCTAATTCATAGCTAATTTTTCTATAATGCAATTACATGGAATCGAACTCTCGTGGGATAAAAGTAAAAATGGACTTCAACCATTTGACTACAACCATTTTTCGTTGTTTTAACGTTGTTGATTTCATAAAGAATAGTACTGTTGTTATTGAGACTGACCAATATATAGATGTTCTTCATCTTGATATAGATTCGTACACCTAGCATACTTATGAACATGGTTCCTACTAGCACTCGATTTTCATGGGAGTCATACAAGGAAGAATGCCCTTCTTCGAATGACGCTGGTACATTTGCTCACGATGGTCTGTTGGAACAAATAAGCATGACATGGGATAAAACTGACTATTTATGGTATCTTACAGAGTAAGTAATGTTTGACCCTATATATTTTGTGATAAAATATGATACATCTAAGCTGATTTGCTGATCAGAGTTGGTTTTTGTTTTATGTCGTTTTGCGGTTTATGTTCAGCATTACAATTAGTAATGATGAGAAATTCTTGTGGACTGGTGATTATCCACTTCTTACCATTTGTTCAGCTGGGCATGCTCTTCATGTATTCGTTAATGGTCAGCTTGCAGGTATATATATATAAGATAAAATCATCTTCTCTTGGAAAGAAACCTTTGAAAGTTAGTCTTTTTGTTTGTTTTAATTAGGAATTGCTTATGGAGGATTGAGCAGCCCTAAGTTCACATTTAGTCAAAAGATCAAATTGCATGCAGGCGTCAACAAGCTAGCCCTGCTAAGTACTGCAGTAGGTCTTCCGGTTAGTTCCTAACTTTATAGATTATTCTGTTTAACTCATAAAATATAGGTATCTTGGAGTTCATATGCTCAATTCACACATAAAGGAATATATATTATTTTTTTTTGTCGCATTAATATTTGGATCATAACGGACCAGTGACTAGTTCAATAACTCAAATCATATTACAATCGTATATATAGCAAATGACCAAATTTGATCTCTAGTCTGATAACAAAGTAGTAGATGTCATAACCACTAGACCACTTGTTTTTTTTTTTGTATAATAACTAAATTATATGATATAAGCCTCGACTAAAAAACGTACATGCCTATGATCTAGAACCTTTTAATCATAAATGTATATATATATTGAGGAAAATAAACAATGGTGTGCTGGTGATATATTTATGATACATCATTAAACATTATGATTAAATGTCTGCGATATATATTCATTCTAAAAATTATGATTAAACGTTATGAGATTTGTGATATATTTTGTTTATTCTAATCACAGAATGCTGGTGTGCATTATGAGACATGGAATACTGGAGTTCTGGGTCCAGCCACACTGTATGGAGTCAACTCTGGAACATGGGACATGTCTAAATGGAAATGGTCCTATAAGGTCCTCTTGAACACGAGCTTGAAGATTTCACTTTTACAATCTTTCTGCCATCATCCAAAACAATAATTATAACTAAATTAACGTATATGTCTTTTTTCTGTGATTTAAGTAGATTGGTACTAAAGGTGAAGTTATGAGCCTTCATACCATGACTGGGAGTTTCAATGACGTGGAATGGCTAAAAGACTCATTCGTGGTCAGGAAGCAACCCCTGACCTGGTACAAGGTAAAAATAACTTCTCTCGGTCTCTTAAATTTACATTTTTGGTTTCATATTGACAAATATTTTACAGGTTACTATTCAAAACTAAATGGTATATCTCAATTTATGTATACTTCTACGTAAAAATTACTTTGTTTTTACTAGGTGGATAGTCTATAACACGCGTGAACTATAGCAATATTCATAAATATCTAGAACATATTATTATGATTATAAAAAGTAACACAAAATATATAAAAATAAAAATATATAAATAAAACGTCAACCGTGTTTATCTGAAATACTATAATATAGTTGTATTCGAATATGTTTTATTTTAATTCTTTATGAAACAAAAATCAAAACATTATTAGTTGATTTTTCAACGTAATTGGTAATCATTTTTTCATAATGAATTTCAATTTAGATAGTATCATAGAAACTGTACTAGCACAAACCAATATAGTCCTCGCTAATTAATGTATATATATTTGATAATTCATTTTTCACAATATATGCAAGATGTCAAAAGAATAATATTACAACAACATCTCAAAATACATATTTATTAAATACATGATTAACTTTTGATCAAGCTAAAACAATAAAGTATATTGGACGTACACAAATATGAAACTAACTACTATTTATCAACTTTAATGAAGCATATGGTCTTAAAGACCTTATTTCTGTATTTTTTTGTAGCATTTCAATTGAAAACTCTTTAATGAAGGTCTCATAGTCAGTCCTAAACCAGTTTATTAGCTTACTATGAAATAGACTCATATGATCAGAATCTTGTTGTCTTTATTTGCAGTCATTTTTTTATACACCGGAAGGCAATGAACCATTGGCTTTGGATATGAAGACAATGGGGAAAGGCCAAGTTTGGGTAAATGGACATAACATTGGACGATATTGGCCTGCGTACACGGCTCATGGAAACTGCGGACGCTGCAACTATGCTGGAATTTACAACGAGAAGAAATGTCTCAGTTATTGTGGTCAATCTTCTCAAAGATGGTGAGAACAAAAACAAAGTAAAAGTGTTTTTCTGCTTCTTCTTATTCATGTGATTGATATAAATTGTATTTCTTTTCAACAGGTACCATGTGCCTCGTTCATGGCTAAAGCCGTTTGGGAACCATGTAGTTATATTTGAGGAATGGGGTGGTGATCCAAGTGGAATCTCTCTTGTTAAAAGAACAAACAAGTGAAGCTCTTCTTAATCCTATTTTTCTGGAATATAAATATTTATTCGTGCTTCTTTTCTGAATTAGTTAATCAAGGTTGCAGGACCATTCTGAAATTGTTTGGGGCTTGAAGCATTTTAATAAGTGTGGCCTCTTTAAATTTATATTTTTCTTTACAATAAAAAATAAATAATGAAAATATTACACATTATGAAATATATAATGAAACTTTAGTCAGTTATAAGGATATTAACATATATGAATTATTACTCAATAAATAAAATTTGTAACCATGTAAGTGTTTGAATTATTTTAGTTTGTGTTATTATTTTTTGGTCATTTGTTATTAAACTTCTTTAGTGCATATTAGAGTTTTAATTTAAAGAATAATTAACAGAGATTATGGTTATAGTAGAGAAAAATACTATATAATAATACAAAAAAGAATGTGTTGTAACACTAAAAAGTATATAATAATATGTGGCCTCAATTTGTTAACTATAATTTGTGGCCTTTTATTAGCTTTAAAGCAAGGACCGGCCTGCAAGGTTAACACTACAAAAAAATGTATCATTTAACATCGTTTTATTAATATCATTTAGTTAATTGAAACTAGAGAAAAAAAAAAATACTATCAATTAGCATCACTTATTAAAATGATGCAAAGACGTAACTGAAAAAGCGGTAAAAGTTTTTTTTTCCGCGGGAGCATTAATTGAAAAATAAAATTTAATAACAATTTTTTAAACAAAAACCAAATTTTAATAAATCAGAGCAATGATCGATGTATTTTTTTACTATTGAGAGATTTCGCTTTTGATCGTAACACTAGTAGAGAGGTGGTGAAGGAGAACTGATCTTGATCGAAGTTTCATTTCTTCCTCTTCTATTTTGTTGTCTTTCTTCCCGATTCTGATTGATTTTTATGTCTTTCGTTTCTGATCGATTTTGAATCTCTGATGCAGTTTTTCGGTGCAGTCCTCCGGTAACGCTTATACTTTCGTCAAATCTCCGGTATGATTTTTCAACAATCTAGTTTAATTACGGTTCTGAGCATTGTTGACTTTGCTTTTTTTGTTCATCCGTTTTCAGTTATGTGTTCAAATATGTGGTTCTTTTTTATGATAGTTGTTTCAGATATGTGTGTCTCTGTGTGTATTTGTATTTGCTTAATCCCTCTTCATCTATTTCTCTCTTTCACTTGTAGTTCATAATTTATTAAGTTATCTATCTTTGTCTCTACTTGAGTTAGTTTCCAGTAAAATTGTTGGTGTTAGCTTCTCTGAGCTTCAACTGTTTTATGCCTCTAATATTAGATTAAGTGGTTGTATGTGTATGTAATCACTCTAAAGTTTTCTATTATAAAGATGTTAGGGCTTCTGTTGACCTGTGCCATCGTGATGGAACTCTAAAGCATATAGTAGCAAAAGAACCTAATAGGTAAATCAATCTCTGTCATACCTCTCTCAAAGTTTTCATTCTCAGTAATATATACTTTTTGAACTTTCGAGTCTATCTNATTTTTCTTAAAATTAATAAATTTCTTATGATTATTTTATAAAAAAATTCTGTTGACCTGTGCCATCGTGATGGAACTCTAAAGCAGATAGTAGCAAAAGAACCTAATAGGTAAATCAATCTCTGTCATTCCTCTCTGAAAGTTTTCATTCTCACTAATATATACTTTTTGAACTTGCGAGTTTTATCTGGTATATTAATGAGGATACTAAAGGGTGGGAGATCCTTTACCAAAAAAATCATACTAAAAAGTAAAGAAAAAAGGGTGTCGAGTCTTTCAAGGTAGAAATGTTGGGCATCTTCATAATTTACTCTCCATTGAGTTCAGCTCACAGGTAGTAACTCAAATTATGTGACATGTCTTCGAATTTGTCATAATGAATTTGGATCAAGAGCTGCTCATAAATCTTAGTGTCTATAAATTATGCTCTTTTCTAATCTGGTATTATTTCTTTAATCTCATACATTTTCATCTGCAGCATCTTATTTGATGAAGAATGAGCGTGATTCAATTAAAGACAAAATTCATAACTTTAACTTGTCTTTAAATTGAGTCCTTTAAATTATAATCTAGACCAAAGAATTGAAAGATGTGTTACTTGGAGAATGTTGGTGGATTATAGAATCCTTAGCTCTTTTAATCTAGTGTCGCAGTAGTTGTTTGTCACTGTGTTACCATATCACCATTCTATCATTCATGTTTGAGGATATCAATGAGAATGATAAGCAGAAAATGTTATCAGCGCTCAAGGACTGGGGTATCGATCAATTCCTACACGAATTATTCCAGAATATCGCGTTCATACCAGAATTTAGGTGTTGTGCAACTTTATATTCGAATTTAAAAAATTGGCCTATTTATACATAAAATTTTTAAAATGTGCTTATTTCAACATTCGGGTTAACTCCGTTAACTTCACAGTTAAATGATGCTTTGTCAGATGCCACATCAAATTGGGAGATTAAATTTTCCTAAGGTAAAACAAACTCAAAACGACGTCGTTTTGTGTAATTCGACTAAACACACAAAACGACGTCGTTTTATGTGTGTTTTAATTCATTTGAGTCTTCTTCTTCCTTCGAATCCCTAGCTCCGAGAAATCATTACAATACTCCATCGAGAAGGCTGCAAAGAAAATGGAAATGATGAAGACAGAGAATCCATCGTCAAAGCTAAAGGAAATCGAAGACTATGAAGATCGATCGCGTTGAAACCAGCTTGAAAGAATCGAGCCAAATCTATCATCCTCATTTGTGCTTTTTCTCCTTTCTTTTACAATATAATGAATTTTCATCTTAAGAAACAGATTCAGATTTTACATATTATGTTGATTATTTTTTGTGTGGATTCCGATTGAGAGACAAAACATTTCTCTTCATTCTATATTTTTTGACCAAATTATCAACAAAGTTATAAAGCAAAGTCCAAATCATAAACTCTAGAATCACTCCATAAACATATCTCACTCATCACTCATGTTGTCTTATATATTTTTTTTCTCTTCAAATCTCAAAATATTTTTCGATTTGTCGTGTCTATGATACAAAATCAGAGACTTCTGAGTAAGGAAGAAGAAGAAACTCAAATGAATTAAAACACACATAAAACGACGTTGTTTTGTGTGTTTAGTCGAATTACACAAAACGACGTCGTTTTGAGTTTGTTTTACCTTAGCAAAATTTAATCTCCCAATCTGATGTGGCATTNATTTGTCGTGTCTATGATACAAAATCAGAGACTTCTGAGTAACGAAGAAGAAGAGACTCAAATGAATTAAAACACACATAAAACGACGTCGTTTTGTGTGTTTGGTCGAATTACACAAAACGACGTCGTTTTGAGTTTGTTTTACCTTAGGAAAATTTAATCTCCCAATTTGATGTGGCATCTGACAAAGCATCATTTAACTGTGAAGTTAACGGAGTTAACCCGAATGTTGAAATAAGCACATTTTAAAAAATTTATGTATAAATAGGCCAATTTTTTAAATTCGAATATAAATTTGTACAGCACCTAAATTCTGGTATGAACGCGATATTCTGAAAATAATTCGTGTAGGAATTGACTGATACCCCCTCAAGGACTAAAAGGTAAAATAGACTTTGTATTACATCGTGTATCTATGATAATTGCACAGTCAATCTAAATGACACAAAGAAAAAAATAATTCTAAATTTTACGTCAATTTTTTAAAGTGATAGTTAAAAATTTGGGTAGACACGTTCAGGAAAAATAACAAAAAAACAAATGATGGTAATTTTTTTTTTAGCGTTATTTATGAAAATGATATAAAATAGTTTTAGCTTCACTAGATTTAGTATCATTCTCTAAAATGACTCTAACGTCAACTGCTATGGTTATAAAAAACTAACGTTATGATGTATGATTTTTGTAGTGGTTGTTACGATTGGGATGATCGGATCCAACTCAAAAACCATGTCTCCACCATGTTATTTGCTACGACATATATGACCACAATCGTAAAAAAATGGATATATATACAACTGTTTTTTTACGACTCAGATAATATATGAAATTTTCGTATAAAGTCATAAGGAAATGTCAAAAAGTTATTCGAAACTTTTTAATCAATGTCTCACAAATTTTCAACAAAATTTTTCTTAATTTTTTAAAAAATAAATTTCTTATGATTATTTTATAAAAAAAAATTATGTGATTATTTTCAACTATGCCAAAAATGATTTAGACTGAACTCGAAGAGAACTCTAACATGAGCTCATGCACTCTTAGCGAAGCGCAATCTCAAACACTCGTATCTAGCATGTAAATTAGATATCAGCAAAGCGTTTGATTGGGTTGAGTGGACGTACCTCCAGAATATCATGCTTCGGTTAGGTTTCTCAAGTAAATGGTGCAGACTCATCATGTCTTGTGTCTCCTCTGTAACCTACTCCATCCTATTGAATGGCCAACCCCATGGCATCATACTACCAACCCGGGGTCTCCGACAGGACGACCCCCTATCACCCTACCTATATATTCTCTGTGTCGAAGGCTTTTCAGCGTTGTTTAGGGGCTACATAGCGCAAGGTCATCTACATGCCTTCCAAGCCAGTCGTGGCGGTCCTTCAATTTTCCATCTTCTCTTTGCACGACTCCTTGATCTTTTGTATAGCAAACATAATGGAATGTACCAATCTACTATCTCTTCTACAAACATATGCTGCTATCTCGGGACAAGGCATCAACTATCAAAAATCCAGCATAAAGTTTGGTCACGGCACAATGGTAGCCCATCAATCATCAATATATGAGTTGTTAGGCATTCAATCTGCTAATGGCTTTGGTCGCTATCTCGGTTTCCCGGATCTGCAATGACGTGTGGGGCGCAATGCTTTTAACCACATCTTGGACCAAGTCAACAAGAAGATTCAAAGCTGGTCTTCTCATTTCTTGTCTACGGCAGGACGGGAAGTTTTGATTAAAGTTTTCCTTCAAGCCCTTCCTGCATATACTATGTCTTGTTTCCGTCTTCCTAAGGCACTAGTGAAACTACTCACATCTACGATTCGTTCTTTTTGGTGGAAGACAAATCACACCACTAAAGGAATCCCTTGAGTAGCTTGGTCTAAACTAACAACCTCAAAGCGAATTGGGAGTCTAGGATTTCGGGATCTCTACACTTTCAATATTGCCTTCTTAGCTAAACAGAGTTGGCGGATTCTTCACAATCCCAACTCTTTGCTTGCCCGTCTCATGAAACATAAATACTTCCGCCACACGTCCTTACTCCAAACCACACTCCCATCCCAACCAAGCTTTGGCTGGCGCCATATCTTCCAAAGCCTATAATGCATAAAACCGGGCTTTACTCACATCATTGGTAATGGCTTCGATACATATGCATTTCGGGACAGATGGCTGCCTCTCAGCACCACCACAACCGACTCCCAAATGCCTCGGTTACTAACGCCACTCACCCTCTGCCCAATTTTAACCAGGGTAGCCAGCTTCATCTACACACCCACCAACACTTGGGACACAACCAAGCTCCAACAGTACATCCACCCTTAGGACCACCACCGTATCCTCTCCATACGCCCAACAAGTGATGTTGCCGTTGATTCTCTCTGCTGGAATCACTCCTCTATTGGTGAATACACAGCTTGCTCCGGCTATCATTTCCTCCTCACAACTACTCACCAATCTTCCGAACAATCTCATACACCGCACCCTCCACTATGGTCCTGGAACATACCACCAAAAATTAAACACTTCTGGTGGAGAATTTGTCATGATGCTCTTCCCACTCTTGCCAACTTGCGAAAACGACGCCTCCCACTTGATCCACTTTGTTCCCTATGTGGACAAATGGAAGAAACAGTAGATCATATTTTATTCTCATGTCGAGTCAGCAAGGAAATTTGGGAACTCTCTCCTCTTAACTTTTCCCCTCTTGTTACCAATGGAACAACAACTCACTCCCATCCGGTCACTACTCTAACCAACTTATTGACGCTAAATCCAACCCACATTGCCCTTAAAGTTCCCTATCCTAGCGTATATGGAAATCAAGAAACGATTTATATTTTAACAATAAACGTTGGCCAATACCACATATTATCTCTAAGGCGATAGAAGATGCAGCGCTTTGGACGGATTCTTACGCTAACCATCCCAATACTGATGTTCCCTCTCATCCGCCACTGTCATCATCACTAGTCACACCTTTTTTTAAATGTATTTTCAACCGATTCCAATCACCACTGCCTCGTAGATGCCTCTTGGATATCACCCACCGACACCTGTGGTATCGCATGGGCACTCTATCGACCTGGTTCACACTCACCACACTGCCTTGGCTTTTCAGCAATATCCCCAAAACCGTCACCATAAGTTGTCGAAGCTGAGGCCTTATTATGGGCGGTGACCCAATTGCGTGCCTTGGGTTACAAAGACTGTGTTTTCTAGACGGATTGCCAACAACTACATCGAGCTTTAAACAACACCAGGATGGCTCTGCATCACAACAGTTTACTGACATCCACTCTATCAACATATTGTCAAGATATCTTCTCCCAATCTCACGCCATTACACTACACTATATTTCTCGTTGCTATAACTTTGTTTCTGACTCTTACGCAAAATATGCGCGCTCCCACTCCTCGAATCGTACGATTCGTTGGTTTGTACATTGACTATATATATTAATAAACTACCGTTGACAAAAAAAAGATTATACTCACATATAAACCAACTCGCCTCTGATCCAATATAGACTTAGGGCATGTTAGAAAACTTGACATACAACTATGTGGTGAAAGCTTAAAACAAGAAGAAAAAACTTAAAATTTCATATGTGAGACTTTTTATAGATTTAATAATCTGAACTAATTTGATTTTATTAATTACCATAATCATTTATTTATAGATGACCAAATATAATTCATAATCTAAAGAATATAGATAAATCTAAATCTTTGACTTCTTATATTTTAGGGGATTTACATAAATCTTAACTAGAATATAATATACATTATGATTATCTATATCTTCTTGTGTATATCT
>OVAV01000808.1:0-15804 GCA_900406375.1 Iberis amara | reverse complement strand
TTGCATTTTGGAGATTTTTCAGGTTTTCAGGGATTTTTCGAAGCATAGTTGCAGTTTTGGAAGAGGAGAACGAGAAACCGCATAAGTTGAACTCGACCAAGACATCTCTCAATCGTTGGCTCGATCAACCATCGAGCCTGGCTCAATCTCAAGCAACTTGGCTCGATCTCAAGCAAGCCGCCTTGATGGTGCCCGTCTTGGCCTTGACCAGCTCTCGGTCTCGGCTCGATCACGAGCCACAAACACCCGACTCGATTAACGAGCCTCTCCCTCGACCAAGTCCCTTCAACACGGCCCAGCTCTACTCGATCGGCCGGCTCGATCACCACATCGAGCTCGGCTCGATCACCAAGCCCAAGTGCCTTGATCTTCAGCCCGTCTCTCTCAGCTCGATCGTCCGGCTCTTCGCCTCGATCACGCCTAAGCCAGCCCAACACGCTTTGATCAAGCTTACAACTAGCCTCGATCGTCTTCGCAACACACCTCGATCACCACATCAAGCTGTCTTCAACCTCCGACTTAATGACCCAAACCAAAACGACCCAGTTTTGGGTTAAGGAGAACCATTAGGATTTTTAGATATTTGTCTTTTAGCGTTTTTAGGGCTTTTTCTGAAACACTATATAAGACCTAAAACGCCTCCATTCGAAACAAGCTTTATTTTATGCCATTTTAGGTTTTTGTCTTAGGTTTCTTTTCTCTCTTTTTCTCTTTGAATGTTCTTGCTGATCAAACCCAGATTTCTTATTAAGTTATGTTTAGCTCTTTGATTTCTTCTTTTTCATGCTTAGATTAAGGTTGTGAACTATCTGGTGCATGTTGATCTATTGTTTTATGCTTTAAATCTTGTTTTTTGCTTTGATCTTCATTTCTGGGTTAATGTTCCTGCTGTTCTTGATCTTCATCTTCTGCATCTTTGATTTTTTCGTTTTTTTCATCGTCATCGTTTTGTTCATCGTCATCGTCATCGTTTTGTTCATCGTCATCTTTATCTGTTTTTCTGACCTTCTGTTCTTGTTGTTCTTCAAAGTTTGACTTTTGATCCTGATGTTTTGCTCAGCATTCATGTTTTCTATTTTTCCCGATTTTGTATCCACCATGTGTAGAGAGTAGTTACCCAAGTTTCTAAGGATGAGGTAGATTAGTGCAGAACCCTTGTTCCTCCTAGGTGTCTAAGCTTGATTGTTCATTGATCCCTTCTGTTTCATTGTCAATAATGCTCATTTCTTTCTGATCAATTGAAATCTGAACTTAGGCATCTCAGCACCCGAAAAGTGTTTAATGAAATGCCTGATCATGGTTATTTCAGAGATTTACATACCTAGCCCAAGGAATTGGATGTCTAGGTTTTTTATTGGCTTAGGTAGATTGATTCTTCTTGCCTACTAGGTAGAGTTCCGTGAACGACAGTTAGGTCTGGATACTACCTAGCTTGATGTCATCTGTCAAGGAATTGGATTTGGTTGTCTATGAATCTATCGTTTAGGGATTAGCTCACTGTTTGAGGTATGCTGGACACCTAGGTAGTTCTGGGAGGAACACTAGTCAATTACCCCCATCTTTAGGAACTGTATTCCCTTTGATTGCATTTTACCCCATTTTCTCATGTGCTTGCATGTTACTACTTATGTTTTGTTTCATGTCTTACTTACTGCATGTTTTCTTGTTTAGGACTATTAGCAACCCCTTTTATTGCTTGGCTTGAATTAGTAGACACAATTGCATCTAGAGTGCTTAGCATCACACCCATTTGGATTGACACCCTACGTACTGCAATGACTATGATAGTGCTGTAGAGAATTGACACGTGAAAATCTTACTATCAACGGACCATGGGCCGTCCGCCCATTTTGACACCCCTACTCACATGGGTTGCTGGATAGTACTAAGAGCATCGACTTGACTTCGACCCGTTTCCCCAGGGCAATATCCATTCTTGTACTGTATATTTTCTTGTGTGTGTCAAACTCTTGTACTTTGTATTTGTGTAATGGTATGTGTTAAGAAAAATAGGACACCATATATACATTAATAAAACGAAAAAGTTGACAAAAAAGAAGTAAAAGTTGATATAAATATGAGCATTCATTTATTGTAAAAATAAGAAATGTCTCTTTTACGATAGATACAAACAAAGTTTTTGAAAATTCCTTTTTTCGATAATGAGAACTTTTTCAGTTTGTACGTATTTATGTAGCTAGGGAAGGGCCATATCATATGTATAAGTGTAGGTAGTAGTTGTGTGTCCCATAAAAATAAAATGCACGAGACATTTTAAATTGAGCTTGCCTTTCTAGTTGAAACAACTATTTTCTAGGTTCATTAGTTGGGGGTCGAGGCTCTTAATTTTTCTAGAGGGTGAGTGATACTGTCGACTAGCTCACTCAAAAGGTTTTCTAATGGGTCTAAAGCGTGACACCATCTTCGACTAGCCAATGGAAATGATTTTACAATTCCGTACTCAAGAGGAATCAATCTCTAGCCTACATGCACATGACAACTCTGTTGAGATAAGCTTGAAGAAACAAACTTGTTGAGAAAGTTATCTATTTCCTATTATAAGATTATGATTAAGATATGAGGATATCTAGTTAGGAGTTATCTAATAGATATTTATGAAGAGTTTTCCTTATAGGATTAGGAAGTTGCATAATTACTATATATATATCTTGTATAGGTGAATAGGAATAGATATGTGAGTTTAAGGTTTGGAAGAGAGATTAAGTTTTGAGTGATTTTCTTAATATAAGAAGTTTTAACCTAAATCTTACAAAGACTTATCAAGTTCTTGATTCAATAATTGGTATCAGAGCTAAACAATTGAATTAATGAAGGGAACGAATCATGGGAGACATCATCGAGAACGTCAACATCAAAACGCCTACCTTCATACAATATCTGATGCTGAGCAACATCAACTACATCGTATGGGCCATGCGTATGAAGGTAACACTCAAGGTAACCAAAGTATGGGAAGCTATAAATCCTAGAATTGTCAATGGTGAAAAGAACTATCTAGCTAGAGCACTTCTATTCCAATCTATTCATGAATCCCTAATCATACAAATAGGCGATCTTGATACTGCAAAAGAAGTCTGGGAAGCAATCAAGACCAAGCACGTTGGTGCAGAGAGAGTAAAGGAAGCTCGTCTACAGACACTCATGGCTGAGTTTGACATATTTAAGATTAAAAAGGCAGAGAATATTAATCTCTTTGCTGGACTACTGTCAGAACTCGCTGCTAAAGCATCGACTCTAGGCGAGAGCATTGATGAGTCAAAAATTGTGAAGAAATTTCGTAATAGCTTGCCAAGAAAGAAATACATTCACATAATTGCTGCACTGGAGGAGGTGTTAGATCTCAAAACAATAAGTTTGAAAGACTAAGGCTTATGAAGAAAGAATAAACATCGAAGAAGATGATCAAGATGAACGATCGAAGCTTATGCTTACCAAATCCGATTATGCTCAAGAAAATTATGAACAAGGAAGAGGAAGAGGACGAGGAGGTCTCTTTTAGAGGAAGAGGTCTGGGCGCTTTGGTTATCAGCAAGGAGAAAAAGATAAGTCAAAGATTATCTGCTATAGGTGTGACAAGCCTGGTCATTATGCTTCTACATGTCCCGATAGACTACTCAAACTACATGAAGGACAAGAAAGTGAGGGTGACGATACATATGAATCAGATGAACTTATGATGCATGAGATTGTTTTCTTGAACGAAAAAGAATGTTTCTCTAGATTAATTTGAAACACATACAGATAAGGAGAGCATATCGTATCTCAATAATTGGGGCAAATAATCATATGACAGGAAACCTTATCTACTTCAACGCTATGGACGAAAGAATCATAGGAAAAGTAAGGTTCGAAGATGATTCAATGATCAATATCAAAGGAAAAGGATCTGTCCTTTTTCTAAGCAAAGACAGAGAAAATAAAACTCTAGCCGATGTATACTACATTCCAAATCTGAAGAGTTATATCATAAGTCTTAGACAAGCCACCGAATCAGGTTGTGAGATATGTATGAAGGGATATTATCAACTACTATACGACCGAGACAACAAACTCTTGGTAAAGGAAAGAAGGTCTAAAAATCGATTGTACAAAGTCGTGATGGAGATGAATAATACTAGGTGCTTGCATCTCATGAAGGTTAACGAAGCATCAATATGGCATGCAAGGCTCGGTCATACTAGCGCTAGTAACATGAAGACTATGATGCAAAAGAAAATTGTAAACGGTTTACAATACATGAAAGTCGAGAAAGAAGTGTGTTCTTCGTGCCTTTTCGGAAAACAAACAAGGAAAAGCTTCCCACAAGTAAGTCAATATTGTGCTAAATAATTACTACAACTTGTTCACGAAGACTTGTACAGACCGATCACGACTCCTACTGCCACACAAAACAAATACATATTTGTACTAATCGAAGATAATTCAAGATACATATGGTCGATACTCATATAGGATAAAAGTGAAGCTTTTGAAAGTTTCAAAAGGTTCAAAGAAAAAGTCGAACAAGAGAGGGGTAAAACGGTTAAAAGCCTTCGAACCAACAGAGGAGGTCAATTTATGTCTCTTGAATTTCAATCTTTCTATGATGAAATAGGACTTCAGGGACAACTAACGACACCATACTCACCTCTACAAAACGGTGTGGTAGAAAGAAGAAACCGAACGTTACTAGCAATGACTTGAAGTATTCTAAAGCATATGAACGTTCCAAATCTCTTATGGGTAGAAGCAGTGAGACACTCTACATACATCATAAATCGAATTGCAACAAGAACCCTAATTTGAAAATGTCATATAAAAGCTTTAAAGGGAAAAAGCCGAACTTTAAACATCTTCGTATTTTTGGATGCATTGGATACACAAAGATAAAAGCCCAACACTTGAAGAAACTTGATGATATATCTCGACCACTTGTGCATCTTGGTATAGAACTTGGATCAAAAGCATACAGTCTTTTAGATCCCTCTAAAAGAAGAATCATAGTTAGTGGAGACATAGTTTTCAACGAAAGGAACGGATGGAACTGGAATAAGATCAATGAGAACGTCTCTTCACATGTTGGTACGTTCGCCATATCAAACGAACGAGAGGAAGAAGACCACGATCATAACGAGCATGATGAAATGCATGATCATGAAACTAACGAGCAGGAGGAGAAGAAAACGTTGAAGAAGAGGAAATTGTTGAAGAAACTAAAGTGCGAATTCCTCTTAGAAGATCAACAAGACAATGTCAAGCCAACTTACATAGGAGATTATTAACTCATGGCCAAAATTGAAAGTGAGAGACTCTTACTGGTATGCAATGATGAGCCATATGACTATAATGAAGCTAAGGAAGTCAAAGCTTGGCAAGAAGCTTGTTAAAAGGAAATTGAATCCATTGTTAAAAACAAGACATGTCATCTAACTGATTTACCAAAAAGGAGTTAAAGCAATTGGACTCAAGTGTGTATTCAAAATTAAGGGCAATGCCGATGGAAGTATCAACAAACATAAGGAAAAGTTAGTTGCAAATGGTTATTTATAAAAGCATGGCATTGACTTTGATGAAGTCTTTGCACCAGTAGCTCGAATAGAGACTTTCAGATACATCATCGCCTTGGCAGCTTCAAACGGATGGGAAATACACAAATTATATGTTAAGACAGCTTTCTTAATGGAGAATTAAAAAAAGATGTGTATGTTAAACTGAAGGATTCACGATTAAAGGGAAAGAAGAAAAGATATACAAACTTGATAAAGCACTTTATGAACTAAGATATACTCCAAGCGCCTGGAACAACAAGCTAAACATCATTCTCCATGAGCTTAAATTCGTTAGGTGCTCAAAGGAAGCATCCCTTTACCAAAAACGTGAGGAAGAAGATATTCTCCTAGTAGCGATTTATGTTGATGATATACTTGCCAGAGGTTCTTCCATAGAGTTGGGACATGATTTTAAGAGAGGAATGTCTACAAATTCGACATGAGTGAATTAGGAAAACTAACATATTATCTTGGGAATGAAGTACATCAACATGTAAGTGGAATAACATTAAAACAAGAGATATATGCCTTAAAGATCTTAGAAGAATCGCACATGAAAGAGTGCAACTCACCGCAAATTACAATGGATACAAGCATGAAATTGTCGAAAGCTAAAGAAGAAAAGAGTATCGATGAAACTTGTTACATAAGAAACATAGGATGCTTAAGGTATCTCCTACATACCAGACCTAATCTTTTTTATTGTGTTGGTGTATTAAACAGGTATTTGGTAGAACCAAAAGAATCTTATGGAGTTGTTCTCAAGCAAGTACTAAGATACATAAAAGGGACATCAAGTTTCCGCCTCACATACAAAAGAAAAGTAAATAAAGGGCTCGAATGTTTAAGTTATAGCACTCACAATGAAGACTAGGATGATGGAAGAAGTACAACATGTCACGTTTTCTACCTTAATGAGTGTCATGTAACTTGGTGTTCTTAGAAGCAAGAGACTATATCTCTATCCTCATGCGAAGTAGAATTCATGGATGCGACTGAAGCTGCCAAACAAGCAATTTGGCTACAAGAGCTGCTTGGAGAGACTACTGGTCAAACATGTGACAAGTTCGTAATCAAGATAGATAATAGATATGGGATAACATTGACAAAGAACACGATATTTCATGGAAAAAGCAAGCATATTCACAAAAGGTGCCACTTCATAAGAGAATGTGTCGACAATGAACAAGTTGAGTTGAGCATGTACCTGGGAATTAACAAAGAGCCGATATTTTGACTAAGGCATTGGGTAAAATCAAGTTCAAAGAAATGAGAGAGCTTATTCGATATCATGAAGTTGAAGATAAGAAGATCAAGTTTAAGGGGGAGAATGTTGAGATAAGCTTAAAGAAACAAACTTGTTAAGCAAGTTATCTATTTCATATTCTCATATTATGATAAAGATGTGCGAATATCTAGTTAGGAGTTATCTAATAGATATTTCGGAAGTGTTTTCCTTATAAGATTGAAAAGTTGCCTAATTACTATATATATCTTGTATAGGTGAATAGGAATTAGATATGTGAGTTTAAGGTTTAAGAGAGAGATTAAATTTTGAGTGATTTTTGGTTCCAGATATTTTTGATTTCTTCGGTTCTCTCCGGTAAAATATCTAAACCAAATCGGAACCACTACTATTTTAGTTCTCTAATGGTTCCGATTTTATAGATCTAAGCCGAACCGAACTGACATAAAACTGAACCGGACCGACTTTTTTTAATAGTTACTATATGGATCTTATATTGAAGCAATCGAAAGAACCGGAACCAACAGGAAATGAACCGAATAACCGAACGCCCACCCGTTTATAATATATACAAATTTTGTTTTAATTTAATTTATAAAATAACAAAAATCATAGATGATTTTATAAACTTTATATTTTTATTTATATAAGTAAATAGTAACTAAATTACATGTGATCCCATTGACAATTATCACTAGCTCCGCCACTGTGTGCAGTTAATAAATGAAATAGATCATTCTATTAAATCTGACCCAATTCTTAATTTACAATCACATTTAATATGAGAGCCAATATAACAAAGTAATCTAAGAGAGACAACATGAGCGACGATAAAACATTCATTAAAATACTTCATTTTGATGGTCATTATGATCATTAGAGTGAACTAACGGAGAATCTCTTAAGAGAATGAGATTATAAAATTTGGTGAAACACTTAGTTACAATGACATAGTGGAAGAAGTTTCTTGACTGCAGATGAAGAAGAACCTAATCTACAAACTTCATGATGAGAAAGAATCAACCATGAAGAGAGAGTTCTCGTAAGATGGGTTGAGGAAGTCAAAGCTTGCATTAGCGTTCTGACACATTCTCACGGGATGGAATTCATGCGGATTGGAAAGAAAGCAAAGAAAGCATAAGCCAAGGAGGTCCGCGCTTGGATCGAGTAAGTGAAGTTTGACCCCGTGGTACGAGATGCTGCCAGTGGTCCATTCGCTCGCTCATGCGAGATTAGTGCAAAACTTGATCTCCTCAAGGAGATTGTCAAGGGTGAAATATCGAACCTTAGGGCTAAGATAGAAATCATCTTTGCCGATAAATATTATGCAAAGTTGAAGTTCGCTAAGGCTAATGTAAGTACTCCTACACTCTACTTGGATAACTTTGCCTATCAGAGGTTCTATGCTGTTAGGATTATATCCTCTATTTGTTTTGTTTCTTCCTCTAAACCCTTATCATATGAAACAAGTGCTCTACCTTTACAAGAAAGTTTGTATCTTTCTTTGCTAACTCTCTCAACACTCTGATTTGAAGAAGCACTCGTGTGAAAGATAGAAAGAAAATGTGCAGAAAATGTAAAAGGCACAAAGATTTACGAGTTCAGTCCTCAAGGAGTGAAGACCTACATCTCGCCGGAGAGATCTCCGAAAAATCCACTAAGAACTTGGCTTAAACATCCTTTTGATCGCTTACACATCTTTCTTAGCCACTCTATTCTCTCACTATTTTGTTTTCACACCCTTACACTCATCACAACACACATTAATTTGTATATATTCTAAAACAGAGTAACTCAAGCACAAAACCAACGCAAGGTAGCTTCAGATGACTTAGCCATGGTTATCTATGTCCTTGCCTTGTTGAAATGGAAGGTGGCTAAAGCAGGCCTGCATCTTGCCTTCCCCATGAGTTGAATTTTGATTTGTACAATGCCTTTTGCCGAGAATAGAGTGAGCACAAATGTACTCTTCTTTCTTATGTCTTGATCACTTTTAGAACCCTCTGTATAAAACAAAAAAATTGCAAGTCTTTACCTTTTTTCACTTTTAGACATTTTTTCTTCATTCTTTGTCTTGGTTATATAAGACATTAGCAATCTTGATTCATGAACAAACTTCAACAAACTCCACCTTGATCATGAATCACCTCCACCTTGGTTCATCTTCTTCTTAGTTTCCTTGAATTTTCCCTTCTCCGGATTCTTTAGACTCACTTAGTGACTTTTAATATTGAGCAGCTCCAATGCTTTCTTAAGCTTGCTCACTGGTACTGTCTTTGTGAAGATGTCTGCTGGATTCCACAAAGTTGATACCTTACTGATTTTTATTTCTCCTTCTGCAATCTTATCTCTGATGAAATGCAATCGCACATCAATGTGTTTTATTCTTTCATGATGTACAGAGTTCTTTGACAAAAAAATGGCACTATGAGAATCACACATAATCTCAACTTGTTCTTGTGCAAATCCCAGTTCTGTTGCCAAGCCTTTTAACCATATTGCTTCCTTTGTTGCATCAGTCAATGCCATATATTCATATTTAGTTGTTGACATTGCTACTACCTTCTGCAGTCCTCATTTCCAGCTTATCACATTTTCTCCTACTGTGAACAAAAAAACCATATATTGATCTTCTGTTGTCAAGATCAGCTACATAGTCTGAATCACAAAAACCTTTAATAGTCACATCTTCTTGCTTCTTGTAAATCAGTTTCTATTCTTGTGTTTCCTTTATGTATCTAAGGATCCATTTAACAACTGTCCAATGATCCTTTAGTGGGTTGCTCATGAACCTGCTGACCACGCATAATGGATATGCAAGATCAGGCCTTGTACTAACCATTGAGTACATGATGCTTCCCACAAGATTAGAGTATGGAACATTCTTTATTGCTTCTTCTTGTTTTTCAATTTCCCTTTTGTTTTCAGATTTCAGCCTGAAGGGAATACCTAAGGACTACTGTCTTTGAATCATTCATTATGTATAGGTGAAGAATCTTCTTCATATACTCACACTGAGCTAGTTCTAGGGTCCCAAGTTCTCTATTTCTGTTAATATCCATACCCAATATCCTCTTTGCATTTCCCAAGTCATCATATCAAACTCAAAACATAGCAAAATTTTCAATTCTTGAACTTTCTCTTTGTTCTTTGCTGCAATTAACATATAATCTACATATAGAAGTAGATATGTGCCTGTTCCATCTTCTAATATCTAAAAATAGATAAAGGAATCATACTTGCTTCTTTCATACCCTGACTTCTGCATAAATGAGTTAAACCTCTGATTCCATAATCTTGGGGCTTGTTTAAGTCCATACGGAGACTTATTAAGCAGACACACCATTTCTCCCTTTTCAGATTCTGTTTTGTAGTCTTCAGGTTGATCCATCAGTATGTAATCATCAATATTCCCATGTAAGAACGCAATCTTAAAATCTATTTGCTCCAGTTCTAAGTCTAAATGAACAACATATGATAGAACCAACCTGATTGATACATGCTTCACTATTGGTGAGAAAATCTCTTGGTAATCAATTCCTTCCTTTTGCAAGTATCCTTTGGCAACCAATCTTGCTTTGTATCTTGGTTGCTCTACCCCTTCTGTTCGTGGTTTTCTTTTATACACCCATTTGCACCCAATCACTTTGCAGCTCTTTGGTCTTTTGATTAGTGTCCAGGTCTGATTCTTATACAAAGACTGGATTTCTTCATCCATCGCTATCTTCCATGATGGCCAGTCTTTATCCCTCATAGACTCATCAATAGAGCATGGTTATGGATATCCACCATCTTCAGTTATCATTAAAGCAAAGTCAACCACGTTAGAGTCATCATACCTTGATAGTTTCTTTGTGATTCTCCTTTCTCTGTCTCTAGCAAGCTGATAATTCACCAGATGATCATTACCCTGATATACTTCCTCATCAGATTCATCATAGTCCTCAGCTTGAACTTCTTTCTCAGTCTCTAGCATAAGACTACTTTCATCTTTGTCAGTTGTGACTTCATCTACTCCTCCTAAGTCACTGAAATCACCTTGGTTAGTCTGATAAGTGACAGGGATGAGAGATACTTCCTTGCTTGTTGACTCTGAATTATGTATTGATGGTTGATTCAACTGCTTGTACATAAGATTCTCTTGAAAAATCACATCTTTGTTAACTTTCAGTATTCCATTTCTTAACTGAAACCAACATCCTTGATCTTCTAAGGTTCCAAGTGAGATGAGATTCTTTGACATTCCAAGAACAAATCTTACATTAGTCAGTAAAATGGTGGAGTTATCTTCAATTTTCATCCTTATATTGCCAACTCCTTTGACATTTGAGTATCTGTCATTAGCCATTCTTACTTTCCCATTGTTTGTTTCATCTAAACTGATGAACCAGTCCCTCCTTGGTGTCATATGAAAAGAACAGTCAGTGTCCATGATCCATTTCTCTTCAACTTTCTCATCTATGGTGAGTAAAACATCTGAGACTATGAGTGTTGCTGCATCATTGAACTGTGCTGTCACATTTGATGATTCTCTTTTTTCATTCGAGCCATCTTTTGAGTGTTTGTTTCTTTCTTTCCAAATGTAACACTGTTTCTTGAAATGTCCATCTTTGCCACAGATCCAGCAAGTTTTCTTTCCTTTTGACTTAGATCTGGACTTCTGCTTGCTTTTGTCACTTCACTTGTCCCTTTTCTCAGATCTTCCTCTTTTTTGAACAAATAAACCTTCTCCAGCTGATTTTGTGAGCTTTCCACTTGCTCCTAGTTCAAGTTCCTTAGATCTAATAGCTCCGGTGATTTCATCAAGAGACAGAGATTGTTGTCTATATTTCAGAGTGTCCTTTAAGGACTCAAATAGCTTCTGTAATGACATTAGTAGAATGATGGCTTGATCTTCATCTGATACTACCACCTTAACATTCTCCAGATCAGTTATAAGCCTCAAAACTCATTAATGTTTTCCTCTATAGTCATACCATCATTCATCTAATAACTATAGAGCCTTTGCTTTAAATAAATACGATTTGGTAGAGACTTAGCTGAGTAAAGTTTATCTAAAGCCTTTATTATACATGAGGCTGTCTTTTTTTAATGATCTTTCTAAGAACATTATCACCAACACTTAGTATAATGGTTGATCTAGCCTTCCTTCTTTTCTCTGTGATGGACTTGTCAACTGTTGTTGGTGTTCATGTGGTTTCAGTCTCTTTCTGAGGTTGTCATCCTGTTTCAGCTGTTGAGCCTCCTCCTTATGAGACAATTACTTCTTCATCTTCATCAAGACCTTCCATAAGACCCATTATTTCCAGATGAGCCAACAACTTTTCTTTCCCCATAATGTAGTCTCCCTTCCCATCGAACTTCTCCACCTCTATATTAGTATTAGACATCTTCACAGTAAGTAAAGTTGATGCCTAAGGTAAGCATGGAGCTCTGATACCAATTTGTTAGGATCATATCCTCTGTTTTGTTCTGTTTCTTCCTCTAAACCCTTATCTTGTGAAACAAGTTCTCTACCTTTACAAGAAAGTTTGTATCTTTCTTTCTTTGCTTTACTTGTAAAGAACTCTCTCAACACTCTGATTTGAAGAAGCACTCGTGTGAAAGATAGAAAGAAAATGTGCAAAAAATGTAAAAGGCACAAAGATTTACGAGTTCATCCCTCAAGGAGTGAGGACCTACATCTCATCGGAGAGATCTCCGAAAAATCCACTAAGAACTTGACTCAAACAGCCCTTTGATCCCTTATACATCTTTCTTAGCCACTTTATTCTCTCGTTGTTTTGGTTTCACACCCTCACACTCATTACAACACACATTAATTTGCATATATACTAAAACACAGTAACTCAAGCACAAAACCAACCCAAGGTAGCTTCATATGACTTAACCTTGGTTATCTATGTCCTTGCTTTGTTGAAATGGAAGTCGGCTAAAGCAGGCTTGCATCTTGCCTTCCCCATGAGTTGAATCTTGATTTGTACCATGCCTTTTTCCGAGAATAGACTGAGCACAAATGTATTCTTCTTTCTTATGTCTTGATCACTTTTAGAACCTTCTGCATAAACTACAAACTTTGCAAGTCTTTACCTTTTTTTCACCTTTAGACATTTTTTCTTTAGTCTTTGTCTTGGTTATAAGACATTAGCAATCTTGATTCATTAACAAACTTCAACATATTCTCCCCTTTGGCATCATCATAAGTACCATTATATATGTTTCTCTAGCAGACTTTCTTTAGACGGGCTGCACATTGATGATCATACCACCCTTGATGTGGACTCTACGCTGACTTAAGATAGGCACCACTTTTATCCGTCTTCTCTAGACTTTTTACTTTATGTCTTGTTTTGAGTACTTANTTTTTTTTTTTTTTTTTGTATTTTGATCGGGATGATCTGATGCTTCTTGTCATATTGAAACTATTTTATATATGTTTTTTTAGGATGGCTTGATGCTTATCAATATATTATTTTAGGTATTTGATGAGTTATTTTTAATCTTCGTTTGACATTCTTTATTAACAATCGTGGCATTGCACGAATTCATCAATAAGACTTGGGCAAAACATAACCCACCCATTAAAACTGTCTGTAGCGAGTTATCTTCATTATTTCAAGCTTAGGCAAGTGTATGACAAGTTTTTGAAAATAGTATTAAATTTCGAATCAACAAGCCCCTCTCTATCATAATTGCGAATGGGTTTTGCCCACAAACTCATCTTATATCTCTTTTAGCTTTTATAAGCTTTGTTGGAGCACACTTCGAGCTTTTCTTCACCCTTTTAAACCTGGACTCTTCTTTTTTTTTTGACACAACCTCGAATCTTTTATAAGTCTTCGTTTGAGCTTTCCCCAAGTTCAACTTTAATTTTTGAATACAAACTCTTTTATAAGCTTTGTTTGAATTTGGATAGAGGTCAACTTTGATTTTTGTGCAGACTCTTTTTTGCTAACTCTTTGTTTAGGTTTGTACTTAGATTTTCGTTTTAACTTTTATTTTTAGCTTGTGAGCTCAGTTCGAACTCCTAGCTTTCGTATGAGCTCAGCACGAGCTCTTATTGTTTTAAAATAAAGTCATACAATCACAACATTATACGATAAAAACGTATTTTATATTATTATGGTAGCAACAAAGTACAAAATGCAATCATAGTTTGTTTACAACATTCTTTTGGTTTTAATTATAGAAAGGTATTTCTCTTAATAATAAAAGAATGTACAGAGAGAGTTTATATATAGAACTGAGTTTCTATAAACAACAAAGAGATAAATTGTAATCAATTGAGAATCAATTAAGAATCAATTGTATATTTGTCTAACATGCCCCCTCAAGATGGAGTGAGTTAGCTTAGTCCAATCTTGTATAGTAGAGAAAGAAATTTGGACCGAGGAAGTGGCTTAGTGAGACCGTCTGCGAGTTGATCTGCAGAGTTGACATGTGTAACCCGAAGGACACCGGATTGTACCAGACTTCTAATGTAGTGGTAATCAACGCCGACATGCTTCATGCGAGAGTGAAAGATGGGATTAGCACAAAGATATGTAGCCCCGACATTATCACAATAAATGACAGGGCAGTGATGCAATTTCAGACCAAGTTCACGTAGTAAAGACTGAATCCATTGAACTTCAGAAGCAGTGTATGCAACGGATTTTTACTCTGCCTCGGTTGAAGATCTAGCGATGCTTGATTGCTTCTTAGAGAACCAGGAGATTAAATGTTGGCCCAGATAGACTAAGTAAGCGCTTGTTGAAGAGTAGTCATCTTTATTACCTATCCAGTTAGCATCGGAGTAAGCATGAAGGCTGATTGAGTTGTTAGCAGTGAACCAGAGTCCCCTGTTTCGAGAGCTGCAGAGATAGCGTAACACATGCTTTGCCGCACTCCAATGTTCTGTTGTGGGAGCTTGCATAAACTGTGAGAGTTTATTCACACTGTAGGCGATCTCAGGTCTAGTGAATAAGAGATATTGTAGGCTGCCAAGAAGCATACGAAACTTTGTTGGTGTATCTAACACAGCGCCACAGTGTTTGGTGAGAATAGGTTTTTCTGCCATTAGCGTGCAGATTCTTTTAGCATCAAGCATTCCAAAGCGACGTAGAAGGTCATTGATGTATTTGGCTTGTGTCAGCTTGAGACCTTTGTGTGTGCACATGACTTCAATTCCCAGGAAATAGCTAAGTGGTCCCAAGTCCTTGAGAGAGAACCGAGAGGCAAGAATGTTGATGAATTTCTGAATGTGAAGTGTGTTGTTTCCAGTGATTACAATGCCATCAACATAGACAAGGAGAAACAGAACAATACGACCAGATTGCAGAACAAAGATAGAGGTATCACCAAGAGCATTGACGAAACCAGACTTTAAGAAAAACTGCTTGAGTTCTGTGTACCAGGCCCTCGGAGCCTGTTTAAGTCCATAAAGGGCTTTCATAAGTTTACAGACATAGTGAGGGTGTTCTTCAGAGACAAAGCCAGGAGGTTGGAGCATATAGACATCTTCTGTTAAGCGACCTTGAAGAAATGCGTTGTTCACATCTAGTTGACGAAGAGATCAGTTCATGGAGACAGCAAGACTAAGAACTAGACGAATGGAGGCTGGTTTAATCACAGGGCTGAATGTTTCAAAGTAATCAACACCAGGACGTTGATGAAACCTTTTAGCAACAAGACGTGCTTTATAACGATCCAATTGTCCATTCTACAGCCTTTTATGCGAAAAACCCACCTGCAACCAACAAGATTATAAGATGGATCATGAGGAATTAAGTCCCATATACCATTCTTTAGTTGTGCATCAATCTCAGTGGCCATAGCATCACGCCATGGTTTTTGTTTTAATGCTTGGATAAAGGTTGCAGGTTCAACATCATGCTGTTGTGTGGCAGCTACAAGTGTGAACTTGTTGGTTGGGTTGGTGATGTTGTTCTTGGATCTTGTTGATAAGTAGAGATTTTTAGGGTCTCTTGGTTTATCAAACCCTTATGTTGTAGTATGTAAGGTGTCAAA
>OVAV01000807.1:0-15804 GCA_900406375.1 Iberis amara | reverse complement strand
CTTAACCCATTTGGATTCATTTGACCCGAGTCAGATTTACACATTATCATGCGTTGTCTATTAATACTTTAAACAATCAA
Organism: Iberis amara; assembly: GCA_900406375.1. Taxonomy (NCBI): domain Eukaryota; kingdom Viridiplantae; phylum Streptophyta; class Magnoliopsida; order Brassicales; family Brassicaceae; genus Iberis; species Iberis amara. The sequence continues at coordinate 15,724 of OVAV01000807.1, read as the reverse complement.
AAATACTTGGAGAAGAACTGCATTTAGTAAATTAGTAAGACATAAATCTCAGACAAACAAAAAAAGTTAAGACATAAATCTATCAATCATGTAAACAGTAAATGTGGTAAATTTGCATTTTGTAACGCAAGACGTTTGTTCAAGATATAAAGATTTGACAAAATAAAAATAATAAATTGCATGTTTTAATTTACACTAACCATTTCACCATCCACTCTATATTTTACATGCATACCAATCAAAATCAATTCCAATTTAATAGGCTCAACTAATTTACATTTTCAAGACAACAAAAAGTTACATGTATAAATTAAAAACCTACAATATAAAAAGTATACAACAAAGTCTGTATTGCTACTGAATACAAGGGACAAAGACAATCATGAAAGAACTAGTTGTGTTCCTTCATCGACATAAGAAGAATCCAACACACTTGTGTATCCTTCTTCTTCCATCATCTGTCTACTCACCAATCTAACCCAATCCTTTATCTCTTCGATCCTCGGATGCATTGTATCACCCACTACAAAACAATGACACTGACTCTTCAGCTCGATCCAACTGCAACCTACTTCTTTACTCACCCCGTTCGCTCTCATGAGTCCCCATACTCGTTCCACTTCTTTCGTCCTCCCTAAAGCCGTGTAAATGCTCGACAATTGCACATACGTTGAAGATTCTCTCGACCCTAGGGCCATGAGTTTCTCTCCTGCATATGCTCCTAGTTCGCAGTTCCCATGGTTCTTACACGCACTTAGTAAAATCCTCCAAAGGCATAAACCGTGATCAACATTAGCTGATTCAATGAACTCTTTTGCTTCTTCGAGCTGTCCTGCACGGCTCAGCAGATCAACCATACACGCATAGTGGTCGACTTTTGGAAGAAGCCTAAACTGATCAGACATCATATTGAAATAAGACCAGCCTCTCTCTACGAACCCTTTATGGCTACACGCTGATATAATGTTCACAAAGGTCACATCATCCGGCTCTGTTCCTTCCTCTAACATCTCCTCAAAAAGTTCTAAGGCTTCATCACCTCGTCCGTTATGGGACAAGCCTGAGATCATCGCGTTCCAAGACACAACGTCTTTATTAGGAGTTCTTCTAAAGACGAGGTTCCCATCTTCTAAACTCCCGCACTTTGAGTACACTGTAGAAAGTGCACTTCCAATTGGAACTTCTAGACCGAACCCGTGTTTGATTATGTGACCATGTACTTGCTTTCCGAGCTCCAAGGTAGCTAGAGAGGAGCAAGCTTTTAGAATGCTTGCCATGGTTGGTTCATTTGGGATAACACCTTCTTTTTTCATTCTGCTGTACAGAATCAGAGCCTCTTCATTATCTGAATTTTGAACATACCCGCTGATAATCGATGTCCAAAGAGCGACATCACGTTCTTGTAGACAATCAAACCCTTTCCTGGCTTCTGCTAGACAACCAGCTTTAGCATACATGTCAACCAAAGCTGTAGTTGCAAATAAATGTCTTTCATATCCCAATTTCAACAAGTAAGAATGAAGTTGTTTTCCTTCTTCTATATAGCAAATGTCACTGCATGCATTAAGAACCCCAACAATTGTGTATTCGCTAGGCTTGACTCCAGCGGAGAACATTATCGAGAAAAGCTTCACTGCTTCAACTGATTCCCCATTTTGAGAATAACCAGTGACCATTGCTGACCATGTAATCGGATTTCTGTCTCCAGACAACTCAAACATCTTGCATGCCTCAGTCAGGCTCTCGCACTTTGAATACATTGTAACGAGCGCATTGCTCAAAGCTACAAACCCGAGCAACCCGTTTTTAACCGTCATGCAATGGATTTGTCTGCCTAAGCCTACGTATTCAGTTGCAGCCAGTGAGCTAAGGACCGCGGTGAAGACGTAGTCGCTATCACTTTCTCCCTCCGTTTCTTTAAGAAACAAAGTGAATACTTTAGTTGCCTCTTCAACACGTCCTGTTGTAGCACAACCAGAAACCATGGTCGACCACGTATATGTATTTCTTTCAGGCATCAAGGCAAACACTTTAAGTCCATCCTCGACTAAGCCCGCTTTGCAGTACATTCCCAACATCGAAGTGTCAACATATATATCCCCAAAACTTGACATTTTGACAACAAGTGCGTGAGCCTGCCTCCCAACCACAACACTTCCAAGACTTGACTCAGCCTTAAAAATTCCGGCTAGAGTATAGGCATTTGGTAGCATATTTTGTGCTCTCATCTCCTGGAACAGCCTCATAGCAGTTCGGGAGCTAGAGATACTGCCGTCCTGGGAGTACCCATTGATGAGTTTGTTCCAAGACACGACATCTTTGCTAATTATGGAATTGAAGATCGAGTGGGCTTTGTGTAAATGTCCACATTTTGCGTATAAGTTGACCAGGCCATTGGCATGATCGGTGAAGGTTGATCTTTCAGTTCTGATGATCTGCGCATGAACTGCCCGTCCAGCCATGAGGTTCCTTTGTTTCGAATGATGTGTCAGTTGGTGTAATAATGTGGAACTTTGAGTGATAGGGATGGGTTCTGTCTGGGAGGTACTGGGATCCATTGCTTTGATTGGTGTAAAACATTGTTTGTCCCTGCACATAACGTTGATAAAATCTGAACTCTACCTAAGAAAAAAGGGTGAAAGAAGATCATCAAAGGGAAAGAAAAATATACTTACAGGGTCATTGTTGTTAGTTCTTCTGGACCACATTGTTCTGCCAATCCAGAGTTCTGTCTTTTAGCTAAACTCTGGCAATTTTCATTCAAGTTCAATCAAACTGGTTCTAAAAGATAATCGTAATTTATGAAACATGATGATAGAGATGTATATATCTATACCTTTCCGTCCAGCCCAGAGAAAAGGTGAATACTTCCAATTCCGTACGTATCTTTCTCAAATTTCTTCTTTATTGCTGTGGATTACACAAGGAGCAACTTTAAAATTAAAACAAGTTAGCCTAACGCAAAAGTTGACAGTCCTATGAAACCACGTAGTCCAATTTGGATTCATCCTTCTTTATTTGCAAGACTTCAACAACTTTTAGGATAACAAAGATGGAGATTACAGATTAAAACTTCTCAGACATTATAGGATTAAGCTATGTCAATTCTATTCCTACAGGCTACATCCACATCCTGCTAACCTAAGTTATGTCCTAAATCTCAATATTTCCATTGCCAGCAACTCCCTGATATTCCTAGATGAAAGTTTTACCTCTATGAGTAAGTTCTTGTAACTTCTACATGATATTTTTACACAGACCTAATATAATTTTCAATGAAAGAACATGACAAATAGTTGCAAAAATTACCCTTTATGGCGGGAGCTTTGATCATTGAATTCAACTCACTTTTGACAGCCTAAAAATAAGCTTTCCAACATCAATGGCACAANAGCTGAAAGAAAATTGATATTTCAATCACACCGTACTAAAACAGAAAACTGAGCAACTTTCCAACAGTAGATGATCGAGTAAGGCATTATGAGTAACCATTGGGAGAGAAAGATTACTACTTGTTAAGTTTGCTTGAAGAACCACCAAGTGAGGAAGTCTAAGCCTATTCATGTGTCCTGCTTACATTCTTCCGTGAATTCTACCGATGCGAGTTCTGAATGGGATGCAATATCAAAAACAGTGGAGAAAAATACTGAGTGGGTATGTAAGGCATTTAATCGAACAGCTTGTGTGCAGAAAGAAACATTGGAGCATAAGTGTTAAGATTATTCAAAAACTAGTGTATTTACGTAATGTGTTCAATACAAAGGCATAATCTAATGTACCAGACACTGGAAACAAAAGGAGTCTAACGTTATATCTGATGCGAAACACTTACCGAGCGAATAAAAACAAAAGGAGCAGAAATTTGGACTCCAGAGACTTTACGAAGACAACTAACAGAAAGAGGAGCTACGGTGGTGATGAACGGCGCCGCCTGAAAAGACGGCTCCGAACTGAATACGACACAAGAAAGTACGGTGAAAGAGAGCGATACTTTGACCAAATTAGGGCGTAATTTTTAAGGTTTCAACTTTCAAGGTTTCCGAGTTTCGACTCTGAATGGCAATTGAATTAAATATCGTAAATTTTATAGTTGAGTCTAACTTCTTATCACTAGACCAGTCCGAGTCCAAAGGCTTTCTTCATCAGCTTCTCTTAAAAGTCCAAAGATGTTTCTTTTTTTTTTTTCTTTGTTAAACAAGAAACTTCATTAATAAAAAAACTTACATTCCATTAAAGGAGCAAAAGAACACAAATAACATAAACTTAGTTAAAACTTCCCTTGAATTAACAAGAGAAACGAGAACAACAAGAAAGATAGTACCAAAAGACAAGCAAAACAAAACATTTTGGACGAACATTCCAAGACTATAATGCAAGGAGATACACTTATGTCGAAGGGATGTTATCTACTACCGAAAGGAGACATGAGACTAATTTCATAGTCTCTAAAACAAGCACCAAACGCCGGAATTGTTTGATAGTTAGTCGACGAGAAAAGCGAATGCTTTCAACCGAGCAAAGTCGTTTAACTTTCCAGAACTCTCGGTAAGTCCATTGAACCTTAGGAGAGAAAGAGGCCAAATCGCAAATTCGTTTTGCACTCCACACTGCATCGACAACAAAATAGAAACAAAAAAATAACAAATGGGAATAAATCTTTAACGTTACTAAGAACTAGACCAAAGCTAGTATAAACCTCAATACAAGGTAAAATTGGAGTTCCAAAGAAAGAACCCAATAAAAGTGTCATCACCATCAAATTTGGACATAAACAAGTACTATGCATAGAGAAAGCATCATTAAGTAAGTTAAAACACTCATACTTGCCTAAGAGTATCATGATGAGAGAAGAACTATGACCAATAACCAAACATGGACGTAACTCACATGTATGACTCACAATCTTATAGATCCATCAATTAGACCTAGCCAAACTCTCTAACTCAATTGGTCTTATAATATCAAGCTTAGAGGATGCATTAACATAACAACAACCAAACATGGTCATAAACGGAATGCACACAAAACACAAAACAAGATAAAAGCCTAGCACAATTTCACAGAAGAAGCAGATGTGGTGAGATGGTAGCCAATTAGACTTCGAGAATCCCTGGAAATATGCAACAGAGACTGACTGCCATGAAAACACTAGAATATAGGGAATCAATGCCGAAGAATCCAAATCGGCTCTAAACTCAAAGCCTTCTCGAGCAGATATGCCGACCGGATCTGTCATGACAGGAGAAAAGATGCCAACCGGACGAAGATCTCTCGGCGGTGGTAAGACGGCAACATGAGTTCTTTACGAGAAGCATAGAGCGTCAAGAGAGTTGAAATCCCAAGTAAATGACCCAACAATGGTGAATGAAGGCTACATACAAACACCAAGGCAAGGCTGAGAGACGAACAGCTATTGGGATGGATGTGACGGAGCCGACGAAGCCAACGATTACAACCGACAATGGAGAAGGAACGAAACAATGAAAAACGATAAACAGAAGCAGAGGAAGCGACACAACAAAGACAACGAGAGTAAAGTAAGCAAATAGAGGAAGAGAAGAGGCGACGCCAACGGGATTCACAGCCACTAGCGTCGGAAACCATTCTTGTTGAAGGAGCTTCGGGTATCAAGCTTGGGAGAGTGAGCGGCTAGACCTAGATTTGGTTGGTGTTATTGGTTCTTGAAGCTTCTTGATTATCTATGGGGATGTTTCATTTTTTTTTTTCATTTTTGTCAACCTACCCTAGTAGCTATTGGATGTTTTTTAAACTTCCGTTTAAGGGAGTTCGAACTGATTTATATTCAAAGTGACATTGGAGGACATATGGCACATGGGCTATCAACTCCTGTGATAATCTATTTTTTCTCATTAAACTGAAAATTTCATTGTGAAAATATAATGAGAATATAACGATAGAGAGAAAAACCACCTTTACAATATTTGACTAAGTGAAATTTGTTTCGTCTTGCATGCGAGAATGGAGCCAAGCCAATCCTCATAAAACTAGGTAGGATTGGAATAAACCAAAGTTTGAAACGTTTTTGGCAATATATCTAACTAAGGAGTTGGCTTAGGAGAAATTGAGAAGAATAAATATGAGGTAAAGGAGGCGGTTGCAATAGAGATCTTCTGTAGTACGCTTCTATACTTTGACCAGTTTGATGGATGATTAATTGATTCAACTACGCCGCCGAAGTCCGACCAAACTTCTATAGCTCTCAAACGGAGGTTAGACATGCTTCTCGGGGTCCAGAGAATGCAACGTTCCGCCTCGAACTTGTTAGGCCCAAGAAACTCTTGTCATAGTCTTATCCGATTTTATTTGAGAATTTATGCGTTTTTATGAGTATTTTTTTGTTGGTGAAGTTGTTTTCAGTTTTTTCGTGAGATAAAGTTTTTATTTCACAATATGAGGAATTCGTCGTTGATGGGCTTTCTCCTATCACCTTTTCTTGACCTAAATTCATAGAGTTTCTATTAGTTTTTTCAAGGGTTGTTTTTCGCCGTTCTAGTGTTGATAAATGATACTTTGATTATGTGTCTGGTTTTATTCTCTATCCTCTTTTGTTTGTGGTTTTACACTATGAGTACTTTATCTTTTTTTGTTGGTTTAATTTATGTAACAGTGTACCAATAATCGATTATGTATTCCACCATATATTCCTCTTTCATATTAATCCTACTAGATGGCAACAAAACTTCGTAACATCAAACAGAGCTACATTACAAAAAAAAAAAAAATTTAATACTGTTTAAGGGTATTAATGGAATTTGGATTTATATACATAATTATAATTTACATATTTTATGAACTATAATATTCTGTTTATACGCTTTCTTTCTCTTCTCTCTACTTTTTGTCTTCAAAAAATGTTTTAGATTTATGTTTCTTCGGCGGTGGTCGCTTTTACGACATCTTTGGAGAGGATGCCTTCTATTTTTTCCGTTTTGTATTTTCTTTTCTCTATTTCTTTATTTTCTTCTCGATTTCCAATAGTGCCCCCAGACCTTTGATGGTCGAACATCTTCCTTAGGTATCCATCGAGCATTGGTTGTGGCGTTCTGAAGACGACGCGATAGTTTTGGTTGCTCTGCTGCGGTTTGGTTTAGCTGTCTCTAGGCCCTTTTGCAGAGGTTTTATGTCTCAAGTTAGATCGAGACTCTTCAACTTAAAATATGTTGTGAGCTATGATTACTCGCTCATGCGTTTCTTCTTTCTAAGCAGTCAAGAGTTTGTGGAGGTTGGTGCGATGCATGCGGTATATTGTTTGTCTTCCTTGTTCCTCGCTACTTCTGATTTTTGCTTGGTCCAGTGTTTGCAAATTCCATCGAGTCATCTTCCTCTTACGGGTTTATTGTTCTGACGAGGCATATAGGTAATAATGGAGTAGGGTTTATCATCTGACTCGTTTTTAATCGTTACCACATGTTGTTTCTCAGTTTTTCAATCGGGTGTCCATACACAAAGGAGTAAAAGAATGTACATAAAAAATAATTATCCACAATCTATATTATAAACAATTACACTTATAAAGTTGTGTTTATAAAAATATATTATATAAATATACATCTAAAATCATTCTCCACGAGCGATAATAATATAAGTACACATATATACATAATTTAATTGAATCATCTAATTTATATCCAGCAAACAGCTATATAAGATGAATTATATTTTAACAAAAACAATACATAAATTTAATGTATGTAATAAATTAAGATACATATAAGTAAATAAATTTTTTATCATATAATATAAATTTAAATTTAAATATATTTATATCGTGTTCTATATAATTATAGCTATCATGTTTTCTTTTGATAAGTTGGTCCTATATTTTTAAGAACTTCGAATCTATCATAGTTTTTAAAAAACTTTTAAATCTATCACATTTATATTATATCTCTCTCTATAAAACTTTCAAACTCTCTCAGTCTCTCTTTCCATGTCTCAATTCTGTCATGATTTCATAATCTCAAATATGTATGTTTCTCCTAAACTTTTAAGTTTACCATATCTTTATATGTTCTCAAAATTGTCAAACTTTTCTAAACCTCTTAACTCTCTCAATCTTTATAAGTTGTGATATGATGACCCATCGAAACTCCAAAATCAGAACGTCTTGTTTCCGAAAAAACCAATGCCAATATAGAGTATGTGTATACCCAGTTGTAAACATATATAAAGACATCAACTTTACCCTACACATTAAAAAACAAAGATTCGAAAAGAGATCATATCTATCAAAACAGGGAACCAATATAAAACAGAGCCTTCAGGCGTGTGTGACGGCTCCCCTGGCTAGACAAAAGCAATGCAAAGAGTAAATCACTGTAACAACTTTCTTCACTCAAACCCTAACATATGCGATTTACTTACCTTTTAACTTCCTCAGGTACCTGGAAAGGCTCATATGTCCATCCAAGGTTATTTCTCTTAGCCTCAACTTTTTTTCTCACCAAGTGCAACTCCATGGACACTGTATGAGTTTGCCTTGTTGGGAAATCCACAACCAATTGTAGTAGTGACCTGCAGATTCATTAAGATACAAAGCAAAATAGTAAGTAAATCAATACATAAGATCTTTAACTAATGAGTGTTTGATACCTTAATCAATGTAGGCTTGTCTGTATCAACTTTAGCTTCTTTAATGGCAGCACGGATCTCGTCATACCCAGTGTTTCCATTCTTCACCCAAATAACATGCCATCCAAGGGCTTCGAAACACTTGTTCACATTCTCAGTAAAAGCAATTTACGTGTCTCCATCAATGGAAATTTGATTATCGTCGTAAAAAGCAATGAGCTTTCCAAGTCCCCAATGGCCAGCTAAAGAGCGAGCTTCATTTGAAATTCCTTCCATTTGACAACCATCTCCAAGAATCGCATATCTAAACAACAACCTAAGATAAGCCAAGAACAATAATAGATGTATGAGGAAAGGAAAGAAAGAACTTTCGAATATCACGTGTAGTGATCTACAACTTCACCATCAGGTTTGTTGAATCTAGCAGCTAAATGCTTCTCAGCAAGAGCTAAACCAACAACATTCACAACTCCTTCTCCAAGAGGACCCATATAGCAAGTCATAACCATAAACTACATAGAAACTTCTGTAAATTCAATTCACATGAACAAACAATCTAAAATCTCAAACCAGTAGTAACTTCAATTACATGAATCTCAAAATTCTCAGGATGTTCTGGTGTTTGCTTCCCCATTGAAGAAAACTCTTCAAATCCTCCTCCTAATGAAAACAAATTTAACATTTGAAATCTCTAACTACATTCTTTAATTAAGCTCAGATCCAAAATTTGAATCGATAAGAAGAGATTACAAACCAGAACACTGTCGTAGCCAGCAGAATGAAGCAAAGCGTAAAGCAACATATATCCATGTCCAGCAGATAAAACAAATCGATCACGATTAAACTAATAAGGATTCTTCGGATTATACCTCATAGATTCATCATACAAATATAAGGTATTGGTGCACAACCCATAGGAAGACCAGGATGACCTGATACTGCATCAATAGCTAAAAACCTAATCGTGTTGACCGATTTATCAACAATCGATGAATCAATACTCCGTTTAAGTGTCTCAACAGCTGAATTTGTGCATGATCATTCTTTCTTTACCTATATAAACTCAAAGAAAAAGTATAAGCATCATCGATTCTTTGAATACTCAGAAGCTTCCGAAATTATTAAGCCCTGCAAGTGACATAAAAAAACAAAGATCGAATAATCCAAGATNACACAAAAATAACAATTTTAAAGAGTTGGTGGGGGGGGGGGGGGGGATTTCTCGGTTTTTTTTAAGAACATACCATGCCTTGAACGTCCAAGATCATTGTGCTCAGATCAATGTGTCTCTTTGCAGCATTGGAACAAGTTGGGAATTTGACATTGAAAGTCTTCTCGAACTATTTCATCTGGTTCTTCACATACGTGTTAACTGTGGTCACTTTCATTGTAAAGTCAATCTACCCTAGCCTCTCGATATAGATAGGTCTTCCTTCACCTACAACACCATGGTATCTTTGATGATAGTACTTAAACAATCCAACAGTTGAATCACATCATAATTTTTGTAATACCGTTAACATCAATCCCAAATTATTACTATCACCACTATCATTGGAACTTGAATGTTAATTTGATGCTGCAACATATTCCTTTTACTGGAATCTTGGTTACAGAAAGCCTATCATCACCATAAAATAAAGAAACGAACACTTCAAACACAACGATATGGATACAGATCCAGATGGTCAGAATACACCAACCCACCCATAAATAACAACAAACTATTATAAAAAATCATCAGCCTCATAATCCTTCTCACATGCTTATGTTCCATGTTGAAAAATCAAGGGTATTAACAATTACAAACAATTATTGTATCCCAAAGTAAAGGAAAACCTCTGTCTTCTTTATGAATGTCTAAATACTCAATAATCGTCACCTACGTAAAAATCAAAACCATAAAACCCTATAAATACAATGAGGTATTTATAAAGAGGAGAATTATGGTTTTGTATGGTAAACTATAGGCGTTAAAAAATATGACACGTTTAATATTTTATTAATTTAGTTTAAGATTAAATTAAGAGTAAATTACCTATTGTGCCATAAAAATCGGCCAAGTAACAAGAAATGCCATAATGTCTGGTTATTATGGACTATGCCATATAGTGAATAACAAAATGACGGATACGCCCTTGCGTAACCGATTCGGTTTCTCCCTTTAATTTAAGTTTAAAATAATTTAAATAATGCCAACAGAAAGTAACTGACCACAAGTCAAATCATACACTCTTACCGATTTTTTCTCGTCTCTCTCTTATCAACGACGCATATCTCCTCTTTCACATTATCTATCTTCTTCACTTTTCAAAACCTCCATTGAAACTCTTTTCTCTTTCATCTGTTGTTCTCTCATAAAATTGCTTCTTATATACTGCCAAAAATCGAGTATGTCCGGAGCAACGAGCTCACAAAGATCTAAACGATAGAGGAATAATGAAGCACATGCATCGACAAGCAAGGAAACCTTAAAAGTCGTCCATGAAGGGGTTGGAGAAGATTTCGTATTCGACCCATCGAAACTCCCAGAGTGGCTTTACGCAACCAGCAGGTACCCTCCGTCTGGTCGTATAAACTCATACTCGAAACTGGAATATCTGCTGGACATAGTGGACTCGCTTAAAGGGACGCCTGAATTGGATTATATAAAAGCTTCGTGTTTCGGTCCACTTTTGGAATTACCTGTTCGCAAATCTTCGTTATCTGGGAAACTGGTACACTAAATGTTCTGTAGATCCCTAATAACATCGAGAAGACACGAGATTTGGTTCATATTCGGTGGACAGCCTTTTAGATTTGCACTTTGAGAATTTGGGATAGTTACTGGGTTACCTTGTGGAGACTATCCAGCGAAAAATGTGATTAAGCGGATGCAAACATCGTCGGATTCGAGAAAACCGTACTGGAATATACTATTTCCAGGAGAATATGATAATCTCACAGTCAAGGATATCGTGGACATGCTTAAGAACGATGCTGAGATGCCACAGTGGGACCGGATGCCATCATGGCGTCGTAGAAGGTTAGCTTTGATAGTGATTGTTGAAGGTGTACTTTTGTGCAGCAGATAGCATGTGCGCGCTACTTCACCGATTGTGGAGATGGTTAAAGACCTCAAGGAATTTGAAAGTTATCCTTGGGGACGTGAGTCATTCGAACTCACATTGAGAATGGTAAAGATTGGCGATAAGTGCAAGTCCCTGAAGGAGTTGTATGTGAAATTTAAACAGTCCCATACAGTGACACACGGGTTCACGATTGCGTTCCAGCTGTTCTTTTTCAAGGCCATTCCTAAATTGGAGAGGTTTCTCCCTGACCCTGATGACGAGAACACCTTCACAAACGAGTCTGTCCAAAGCTTAGCAGCTTTGAAACAATTCCACAACTCCAAAATCATAGAGGTTAAGAATATGAAAAACGTAAGTGTTTGGAAAGCTGTGTTGTTTGCATTTTTCTTTAGCACAATATGTAAACAGTGTCGACAATTAACAAAATTTGTGTCCACAATGCAGCTTGTTGTCAAGCCGTATCTCGAAGATCCGGAACGCATCATGGACGAGGACGTAAATGTATGGGATGACGAGGTGGTGGACGAGTCCCTGGAATACCTCGAATGTCTTATTGGCTAGGACTTTAAGTTCTCGAAGGAGATGTGGATAGGTGGTTCTGAAAAGTGGCCTATGATAGGGTCAGAGAAGAAGCTGAAGGGTAAGGAGAAGAAAGTCAAAGGCAAAGAAAAAGGTAGCCTTGTAGAAGAACTATCTTCAGGGGAAGAAGAAGGTCTTGAAGAAGGTTTGGTTCCATTCGATGTGGAAGCTGTGTACGAGAAGGTGGAAGCCATGAACGCAGCTCGGGATGCAGAGATGAGGCAATTCATGGAAGGTGTGAAAAAAACAATGATGGATGAGATGATGGACAAGATCGTAAACGAGCTGCGCCAGTCAGGAATAATACGAGTAAGGACAGAAAAGGTGGGCAACCCACGATCTCCATCGTTAGTCAGCAGTTCGGAGGAGATTAGAGCACCCAGAATGCAGAAGATGCACCCATCACTAGACGTGGACGAAAGGGCCGTGGACATCCCTGGAAAGTCTAGAGACCAAGTCTCGGATTATATTGCGAAGGTAGTTATGGAACTTGAACAATTAGAAGGGGGATCACTCGAGTTAATGGTATTTTGATGCGTATCAAAAATTTAACACCATATGGGCATGTGATTCGAAGTTTTAATATTTGTATTGCAGGCTGAACAAGGTGGTGATACGAAGGTGGCACAACAAAAGGAGGTGACGGCTCATGTTAAGGTAATCGTTTAGGTAATTATTATCACAATGAAGAGGACATGACAATGACATTTTTTGGGTTGTCCATCAGAAGATTACGCATGACTCAGGACGAGAGCAACTTCAGGATGGAGGAGAAGGTAATTCAACGATGATGGAAAACAAGGTAGCGATAATGTCCAGAATCAGTACGTGAATGGAATTAGTATCTCTCTTAGAGCATACTAACGCAATACGTTCATATTTGACAGGACGAGAATCCCATGGACATCACTAGAGTTGGACAGAAAGCACACATCGCCGGAGGGGTGATGTGCCCAACCAAGGTTAGCATTAGTTCTCTCTAGGTGGTCTCTATGATTAAACGGATGCGTAAAAGCAATTCTGGACCACACTGTGTGTCAGGTCATGGATGCTGATCCACTTGTTAGAAAACTTTTTCCACAATCTACTAGTGGCTGGACCGCATTCCATGTTGGCATTTTTGCACTTCTCATTAGCTGTTTACATATTCATCAGTAAACTTATACTGATTACACGTGCAGTCAAGTGAGGAATTTGGGAGTGATGTTAGTGGTGCTCCTTCTCCGTCATCAAAACCAAACTTATATGAAGGAGAGGATTATGCTGAGTTATACACATCTGATCCTCTCGCAAACCAGAACGTAGCTAGCGTGGACATGGTAAGTGGTAAATCTTTAATTATATGAAGCTAGATATTTTGTGTGTTCACTCTGCATTCAATCAACATCGCAAAACATTCCTTCGGCGCTTGAAGAAGATGTTCAGGATGGACAACGTAAAGAAGGTTTAGAGCAGGTTTGGTTAAACCCAACATATTGAGATGCAGCAATGTGTCAGACGTATATAACATGATTTGCATTTTGTAGGTGCCACAAGAGCCTGATTCCTCTCAAATTGGGGAGACACAAGCTATGCAACAAGTAATGGAGGTAGAAAACCATGTTTAATTTGTAGACATATCTTACACAATGAGTCATGGACAAGATAATTGTTGAAAACAATCCCAAGGGACAAGCTAATTGAATATTATTTTGTCCATATATGGCTGAAACTTATCAGTTACTGATGTACCAGGAATCTGTTAAATAAATCTATTTAAATATCTACCTTTGTTATTAGAGTCTCTCAACTGCCAAGAATTTTCTCCAGCTTGTTTACATTAATGGAGGTTTTAGCTTCTTAATTATCGTATCTATATCTACCGAAGAAGTAATTCATAATATAAATTAAAATGTTTATCTTGCATTAACTAACCTTAATTGCACGTCATATCAGGTGCAGGACACGGGCAGCTTTTTACTGTGCATCTTCGCGCCAAAATTATGTGTGTTACGCAGAGGGCACACTCGTCTTTTCGCGTGACCCTTATGCCACACGTTTATGGCATTTCCGTTTAGTTTCAGCAGCCGTGGCATTTCGGCAAAGGTTGACCCACTTTATGGCATTTTTGGCTAATGTCCCTTAAAATAATTACGAAAGTTAATTTTAAAAATTTTTAAATAAGAAAAAGGCAAATTTTATTAAGAGCAAAACTACAATCAACCAAAATTTATTAATGGCAAAAGAGTAATTAAACTCTCTGAGAGTTAACCATAAGGCGACACATGAGTTAGTCACTTCTCAAATCATGTTATAACTGAATTCCACATAAAATATAAACATAAATTACGAAAAACACAAAATTATGATTGAAAGTCTCGTACATTATAGGTCAAATTAACCATAAACCAAACAATTCAAATTGTAATGCAAAAATAGTTTGGAATAAAGATCTCTAACGATCGACTGACATGATCATATTCTCGTTTAGTCTTTGCATAACAACGTAAATTATGTTCATCTATGAAGATTTCGACCAAAATTATGGCAGTAACAATTCAATCATAATAATAAAAAAATGAAATAAGAATTATGGACGAAAAACATAGGGGAAAAAAACTAAACTTTTGAGAGCAAATATGGATGAATTTGTGTTGGGGAGGAGATGTCTATTTATAGGGTAAAATAAGAGTATATTCTAAAGGAATATTCGATTATATATGAGTATATCTTGATATATTATATATATTTGTAAATTGTATATATCTATACTGTTATGATTATATTAATAAGTTTTAGATATATAAAAAAATTTCTAATGATAATTAATTTATAAAATAGAAATTCAATTATTAAAATAGTTTATAATGACATGGATGGTAAAATATATTTTTGTAATATATAAAATTTATTTTAAATGTTATAAATTAAAATCATAATGTCATGTATTCAAAACGATTGGCACAAATCATATACGTATATTTTCATTAAACCTGTTTAAGTAATTTCATGCATAAAGTCTACGTAATCATGACACATGTACGAACGAAAGCACAGTCATCGTACCACATATACAATTCGGATGACATATCTCGTAAATATGAGATTTCATTAAACTTATTTTCGTAATTTCAAGTCTGAAACTCGCTCTGGTCGCGACACATAAGCCAACTCACTTCTGATTTAATATATAAGATTCACAAATCATTTTTTTAACTTTCACCTTCTCCTTTTGACATTTTTTTACATCTTCTTTTGATACCTAAACTTTTGCCTACATGTCAATACTATAATTTTCACTTTATTTTTAATTTGATATAATTATACGTGGAGTCACTTTTAGGGCTGTAAAGGTTGTAAATTTTTTTAAAGGTTTTAACAGTCTTTGGGGCTGATTGGTGTACACACTTTAATGGCTGTAAGGACTTTTAAAAATTTTAACAGTTTACACAGTTTGTTTTTATCAAGCTTTTGACAGTTTTATTTTTTTAACAGCCTTTAAA
>OVAV01000806.1:0-15812 GCA_900406375.1 Iberis amara | reverse complement strand
TTTTTTTTTATGGTATTTCTGAAATTCCTAAGGAATAAAAAACATATACCCATATTTATATAAGGGCCCATCGAAAAGAAGACCCACAACACTTTTTTATTTACTTTCCTCCCAATTTCTCGAAATAAGAATCGAGAAAAAGAAGAAGAAAAAAAACTCACAATATATATTTTGCATCGTTCATCATCGTGCAAAATCACTATCGCTCTCTCTTCCCAATTTCTCTGTTTCTTTTCTAAAGCAAAGGTATGTCTTCGGAATCTACTGACTTCTTAACAAATTTCTCAACATGTTCAATCTAGGGTCTTGAACGATGGTTTTTCTATTAGAAATTTGTGTAAACTCTACAGTTTGGTACTTAATCGTGAAATGTAACATAACAAATGATTTGACCAATAAAATCAAATAACATAACAAATGTTTTTGGGTCTTTTTTTTTAATTTTCTTAATTTGTGGAATCTTGATGGAAGTTTGCATGATTCTCCTTTGGATACTTATATGCCTACCTAGTGTTTGTTTATATGCCTCACAGAGAAACTCCCAGTGAAATTGTACATGTGTTGGATTTTTTAAATATTTTAAGTAGACTAGATAGGTGGAACTGATGCATGCTTTAGATTTGAATCCAACAGATTGTGATCAAAATCTTTTTTTCTTGAGCAAATTTTATCCTTTTGGATACTTATGTGACAATGTTGTTTGGTTTTTTTTGCAGGTTTGAAAATGTTCCTCAAAGTCCAGTTACCATGGAATGTGATGATTTCAGCTGAAAACATGGACGCAAAAGGGCTAATGCTTAAGAGGGCTTTAATTATACAACTACTTGATGCATTTTCTTCCAAGAAAGCAACCGAGGAGCTTGGCTACTACTTGGCTGTCACAACTATTGACAAGATCGGAGAAGGCAAAATCAGAGAACACACTGGTGAGATTATGTTCCCGGTTGTTTTCAACGCTCTTACTTTCAAGATCTTTAAAGGAGAGATACTTCACGGTGTGGTTCACAAGGTGTTGAAGCACGGTGTTTTCATGAAGTGTGGTCCTATCCAGAATGTTTATCTTTCTTATGCAAAGATGCCGGATTACAAATATATCCCGGGAGAGAATCCGATTTTCATGAATGAGAAGATGTCTAGGATTCAGGTCAATGCTACGGTTAGGTTTGTGGTGATTGCGACAAAGTGGATGGAGACAGAGAGGGAGATTCAGGCGTTGGGTAGCTTGGAAGGTGACTATCTTGGACCAATCTCTGATGAGGAAACTGTTTGATTTCTTCATTTCATGTTTCTTTTTAGCATTCTCATGTCAATAAATTTAGTCTTTTTATGATGGGTACTTGTTGCTTTAATTTTGGTATTTTGATACATTCCGTTTTTTCTTAGTAACCATTGACGTCACTACATACACTAGTACTACTTTATTCAGTATTGTATTTTGTGACCGTAGTATATATTTTAGATTCTAGTCCGATGGATTTATAATAGAATAGAGAACAAGGTAAAAATACAAAACAGACAATTGATCAAAATGCCGGAGATCAAATTAAAATTGCTCTAGGACTAGAGTTGATAGCCCATGTGATAAGTTTTTTCAATGTCATTTCTAACTTGTGTAGGTTGGAACTCCTATCACGAATGTAGCTCACGCAAAGTGAGAAGTGAAGAAAGAATCAATTTCGCTAATTAATCATCAATGTACAAATGATTGTTTATATAGGCTATTAACAAACTGTTAACTAACTAATAACAGACTAACTAACAGTCTAATACACCCTCTTCAAGCATTAATTTGGTGCATAAATGCTTGAAGTTGACATCTTGCTAAGCAGATGATGAAATGATGAAGACGCCAAAGGTTTAGTCAACAAATTAACATGTTGATTTCGACTATCAACATGAAAAGTCTGTAAAACACCAGCCTTGAGTTGCTCATGAACCTTGTGACAATATAATTCCACGTGTTTAGTACGCTCGTGAAACACATGATTTGAGGCAATATGTAAGGCAATTTTGTTGTCGCAATACAGCTTAGCAGGTGCACAAGGCGTGACATGAAGATCTACAAGCTTGTTGATCTAAATTAACTCACAAGTCGCATTAGCCATTGATCTATACTCAACTTATACACTGCTTCGACTAACAACCCTTTGCTTTTTAGATTTCCAAGAGATCAATGATGTGCCAAGATACACACAAAATCCAGAAATTGAGCATCTAGTATCTGAACATGACCCCCAATTTGCATCAGAAAACATGTTAAGACATAACTCTGTGTCAGCTGAATAAAAAATTTATTGGCGTGGATTTGATTTAAGATAACACAAAACCCTCTGAGCCGCAACCATGTGTGTGTCCGTGGGACAAGAAAGAAATTGACTGAGCTTATTCACTGCGAATGTGATATTAGGTCTTGTTATTGTCAGATAAAAAAATTTGTCAATGAGCTCACGATAAGGAGTTGCATTGGAAAGAGGGGTTCCTAATTCAAAACTCAAAGAGACAGTTGGATCCATGGAGACAGAACAAGACTTAGCAGCCAAAATACCACAATCTGCAAGCAAATCCAGAGCATACTTGCGCTGAGAGATTGAAATACCAGCTGAAAAACGAGCAATATCAAGGCCTAAGAAGTACTTAAGAGCTCCCATGTCCTTCATTTTAAAATGCTTTATGAAGTATTTGTTTCAAATCAGAGACAACTTGATCATTGTTGCTTGTGATGAGAATATCATCAACATACACCAAGAGAGCAACAAAAGAACCATCCTCACGTTTGACAAACAAAGTGTGTTCTGAAGATGATTGTTGAAAACCATCAGTAAGTAAAACAATGGTAAATCAGAAAGATAAGTAGGTGCTTTAGACCCTCGTTGCGGTCTACCATTGGACAAAAAAAAGGGACCAGTCAAGTAAGGACCTGTGTCTGATAAAGATGTATTAGTTTTTTCCTCAGCTAATGCAACAGGTAAAAATGAAATCAAATTGAGATGCATATGAGTTACTATGTGAAGAAAGTCGTGTATCCAAGACATGTAACATATCAACAACAACATCAGAAGCATGAGTAACAGAAACATCAAGTAAAGCATCTTGCAAAGGAATATCAACAGTACTCGAAGGCAGGGTATCAGAATGAGCCGAAGAAAACATGTCAATAGGTGAATGAAACACGTAAAATCAAAATAGGAAAAGGATCAACAACATGAGAAGGAGAAACATTGTGAAATGGAAAAATTGTTTCATGAAAAACAAGATTTCTACTATTTGAAATTTCATTTGTTTCTAAATCCATAACTTTGTAACCTTCAAAATCAGAGGGATAACTCAAAAATACAGAAGGTTCTATATTTTGGATAAGTAAAAAATAACATAAATAGCCAAAAACTCGCAAATCCGTATAAATAAGAGGTTAAGGACCGACATTGTTTAACAAAGGACTGAGAATCCTATTGATCAAATATGCTGCAGTTTTAACACAATCTCTCCAAAAAAACTATTGGCACATGTGACTGGAAATACAAAACTCTAGCAATATTAAGTAAATGTTGATGTTTCCTCTCTACAATAAATTGTGGAGTAGTGAATGATGTCTCACTCATTCAAAACTCGCAAGAGAATATTAAACAAATTTGCAATTATTTTTAGAACCAAGTGTTCACAAATTTTCTTCATGCAAAACAATAGTAACCTATTACATAGTAGCAATCTAATTATACATCAATAAATATAATTGTTCATGCCATTTGAATACGAACAGTTCATGTGTTTCAAACTCCCTTTTTCAAGCTCTTTAGTGATAACACTCAACTATATATTAATATAATATACAGAATCATGTTCGTAAGGTTAATCAAAGTCTTGCATATCACCCACACATTTTTTTTTTACATAAAATTAAAATGATTTGAAAATGGGTTGGGTAATTCAGTCGATGTTTTCGTGGGATTTCGGTTAATTCATCCCTGAACTACTCGAAAATATTCAACTCATACACAAATTTAGGTACCGTGCATAAAAATACATGAACTAATTAATTTAGCTAAAACATGCACAAACTTGTTAAATTGTGTGTATTCATACATACGACTTAACAGTGTTAATTAAGACGTTAAATCTGGATGAGTCAGATGCCACGTAATAAAAAACGAATTACCCTTATTTAATCAGTAACAGAAACGACGTTGTTCCGTACCTTTATTCATTAATAGAAAACGACGTCGTTTCGTAACTTTTTAATTCTTCTTCTCCTCCTCTTTGTGCGATATCTCTAGGGAATTAGGGGTTTTGCTTCAATTCTGCGATTTCCAGTGAATTCATAGGATTTCATGTCTTCACTTTCAGATTCAGGTTCGTCGTGTTTTCATATCCCTTAATTGATTTCTATCTTCTACTAATTTTACAAAACGTCAAAAAGAATGAGTGTAGGTTCGAGACAAAGGGGGAGGGACAAAGATAAAGGCATAACAAAGGCATGTAGATGTGGTGAAACATGCGTGATTAGGACATAAAAAAATGCAAAAAAATCATGAAAAACTATTTCATTGCTGTCCATATGGGTCAGAGGAGGCAATTTCCTGTTTTGGTTAATCATAGAGCTTATGTGCAAATGATTTTTCTAATGTTTGCCCTATTTTTCAGAAGGACAAGAACCATTTATTCAAATGGACAGATGAATCGGTAGTTGAGGAGATTCAGGAGATTGAAGATGTTTTAGAGAAACTTAAAAGTCAATTTGGAATTGCAAATGAGGTGAAAAAGTTGAAAGCAAATGTATATGAATTTGCAAAGGAGGTGAGAGATATGAAATATGCACTGAATTTTGTTAAGAAAGAGATTGAGAGTTGCAAATGAAAAAATCGTTTAATGAAAAACATTGGCATGTGTGGATTGGTTATGGTTTGTCTATGCTGTTTTTGCCAAAATAGTAGTTTGTATGGCTTATTGTTTTTAAATGATGGAATAGTTTGGAAGAATTGTGTTCTTTGTTTGTAATTTTTTACTTTGTATGACTTGTTGTTCCAAACAAGAATATAAATGAGTCTTTGAAACGTGAACATGAACCTAACCATCATATGTGTCAATGACCAAAAGCCAACTTCACAAGCATGCTAAGTACTCACTCAAATTGCTAACCAATTATTGCATTTCTATACTTTTATCCTACTACTTAAATTTATTATTTCATATGTCTAATAGTATTTACAAAAGGATTGGTTTGAGGAATTCCAGCAAAAAAAGACCTCTCATGTTTTATTTATTCAATAAAAAGAGAAATGCCCTCGAGAATTTAACGCTAATTATGTGGTTGATTTTAGCTTAAATTATCAACTTATATAAAAATTAAAAGTTAGAGAAGAAAACTACAACGAAAATGATTAAAGAGGAGGCCACAGCCACTGGACCATAAGGTTTCTCTTATTAATATTTGAAGTATAAAAAATTACATATAGGAATCATTTCTTCACTCAAAAGAGATGTACATATCGACCCACCCCCAATAATCCCATCTACTTTTTCTTGTGACGCTATTAGTGTATCCTTCACTAAACAATCAATCCTAAATTATATAAATCCAAATTATTTATGTATATGAATATGTTTTCGAAGGGCCAACAATTGTTGAAATTAAATAGTGGTAGGCTATATAACTCTTTTTCTCCCCCACCAAAACGTTATGAGCACATGCAGTTTTAGCAAATAAGTTCGGTTTTGTATTGTAAATGATGTATTGATGTACAAAGTAAATGTTAGAAAAAAGTTTTGTAACGATGAGAACTATAATAACTCTAAAGCATAAACAAACCATTCTGAAGAGTTAGGATGAGCTTTTTAATATAAACAAAGAATAAAATTATTTAGTTTTTAAAACTCTCTATAACCTACAAAAAACCATAAAGTTGTAGACGAAGAGGTAAAAACCATATAACTTTGATTCTTATATATCACTTTAGAATCTAACTCTTCTTCATTGAAGACAGAAAAAGTATTATTCGTTGAGCTTGGTTTGATGTGAGTACGAAAAATACTTACAATTGTGCGTTTCAGTTGTATATTTTTTGTAGAACTATTCGATAATTCAATATATGATATTACTCTTTAAACAAGAACTCAAAAGATGATGCCCGGTCCAAAGATTTTAGATACCCTAATTTAAAAATAAATATTTGTGCCTTTTCCAAATGAAAAAAATAAATTTGGACCCTAAAAAATAAATTTTATCCAAAAATTTGTCCAATTAATTTTGAACCCTAAACCCGCGGGGCTTATGTGGTCTATGCCCTCAGGGGGCCGGCCCTGAAATTATGGGGGCTTGGGACAAAATAAAAAAAATTTGGACTAATATTTCATGTATTTGTTATTTGGGCCAATATTATTTTTTTATAAAAAAATTTGGGGGCCTATAAAATTTAAAAACCTATATAAAATAAAATAAAAAATTGGGGGCCACAGACAAATGTCTCACTGGGCTTGGCCCAGGGCCGGCCCCGTATGCCCTAGACCAAAAAGACAAAAATTAGAAACTTACTCTCCTATTCAAATAATAAAAATTTCAAAGTTTTCAAAAGAAAAATCAGTGTTTAATTATACATGCATCATTTTTTATATTAACCACTTTCATACGACTCTTACCAGATAAAAAAATCAGTAAATTTTTTCAGGTAATATTTTTAAAAATTTTCAATCAATGATTAATTAATAAAATCCATAGAAAACTTTTTTAAAATATATATTTATATGAAACAGTAATAAACTAGAAAAGTCTATAATATAGTGGTGCATGTTGTGAACACATTATAAATCTAACTCAAACCTGATAAATAGTGCACTAATGTGTAAGGTATGAGAAAAACACAAGAGCAACAAAGTTTAAAAAGCCAATTTACAAAATCTAGGGAAGATTTATGTTTACCGCACCTTTTATATGTTTAGCAAATATATAAACGTACAAGATTATTCTTATTATTATTTTTTAATAACAATTCTTCTAATCATACCTTGATCTATAGTTAACTGCAAATATATAAACGTACAAAATTACTCTTATTATTATTTTTTAATAACAATTCTTCTAATCATACCTTGATCTATAGTTAACTCTGATTTATTGTATCATCATCATGATAGTATCCATTGCTTGATACGAAATCTTGATAGTAATAGATACTAATCAAGGTTTTTCTTTCACAATATTATCTTAGGAATTTGGTGGAGTTCTTTAAGCAATATAATTAGCCAAAAGTTTAAATTTAAAGGTTGGACACTAGGACCTCACTTTAGAATTGTCCAAGTATTATGTATTATACCTATAACTTAGAAACTATAAGTGCCCTACGGTTTTATATATGAAACATTCTCATATCATATGGTCTCATAATGTTGTGTAGGGTCCTAACAAGATGGTGCCAACTAATATAAGCTTTTAATTTATATAAAACAAAAGTTATGAAAACCCTCAAACATGCTTTAATTAAGCAAGCACCGGAACCCTCTCCTTCAGTCAGAAGTCTCTTCTCTGTTTCATCTTCTCCAATTTATTCAGAGATTTTAGTTCATTGAAAATTGAACAAAGGAGATGATATGGGAAACAACAATGCAACCGCCAATATAACAGGTAAATCAACAAGATCCTTGTTCTATTTTTATTGTTATTGTCACTGAATATTTGCTTGTGTAATTGAAGAAGAGGAGAACTCAAAGATAGAAACCAATGGAATATCTCCATTGGAGTCTGTTTCTATAGAGACCACTCAAGATCAGATGTTTCTTCCAAGTGAAGCCAAAGATAGAGATAAAGAGGAGAGCTTGTCTAATGGTGTTACAGATTTTTCTTGATAATGATTTCACTTGAATCAAAATATTTAAATCATTTAGCTAACTTCTAAATCATTTTCTTAGAAAAAATAGACGAAAGGACTCGAGAAACAGAACCACAAAGCAAGGAATTAGTCGAAGATCACAAAGTGAAAAATATCGAAGATCATAGTAGTGTCTTAGAGAGTTTGGTAATGGAAACTAATGAGCAGCTTGAGAAACAGATATCAGTAGCAGCAGAAGGTTTAATGTTACTTTATTATCTCTCTTCAATTCTTATTTGATTGAGGCATTTATATATGATTTAAAGCGATTCTGTCTGTATATTCATCATCAGGGGTTGAAACTGTGTGTGAAGCAACAAAAGTTGAAGAGTTATCTATAATTGGAACTCAAAGTGTTGTCAGCGAATTGAATATAACAGAGTTTGGTAATGAAGTGGAGCCTTGTGAGTTTGATGAGACTGTCTTTGTATCTCCAAGCTTCTATAAAACTGTTGAACCAGATGAGGAGGAGATTAGGATTACTGAGTCTATACAAGAAGTAGTTTCTGCAAAAGAAGTTGTAAAACTTGATCAAGATACTGGTTTAGAACAGAAAACAGGGTTTCCTGAGATTGAACCACATGAGATTCTAAATCCGGACCATTGCGTTATTGTTGATGATGATGAAGTTGCAAATGAAGAAAAATCCGATCAGGTGATGTCTAAACCTAGTTTCCAAGAATCAAACGTGATTCAGAAGACCGGTCTTGAAGTTCTTAAGAAAGGTAAGGACATGGAAACAGGAAGAGATATAAGTCTGAAACGCATGTCTAGATGTAGATCACTCCCAGTGAGCCACAAAAGTAGAGTTATGGGAGATTCTCTGGTTCAACAGTTAGTTCCGTTTCCTTCAAGAAACAACAAGGGTTTAGAGGAAGTTAAAACGTCTGACACTCTGCTTGTTTCTTGCGTTGGAAGCAACCAAGTACAAGAAACCAATAAAGAACCTACACTAATGATGCGATCTCCTAGCTTCGGTAGTGACCTAAGAAAAGAAGAAAAAAGCGATGAATCGACTGAGAAAACTCCGTTACTCTGTTAAGAAAAGACCGAGACATACGAGGCAACGATCGATGTGGAAGAGAAAACAGTGATGGTGGAGAGAAGTGAGTCTGATAAACCAATAGGCATTGAGATGTCTCTAGGGTTGCATACGAAACCCATTGAGAGATCTGAAGCACATGATAGCTTCAAAGAAAACAAGGGTTCAGGAGATAACTTGCTTGACAAGGAAGCTACGTTGGGTTCTATGAAAGGTAGAGTCAGAAAACGGAGCAAATCTTCCATCTTTGGCACATGTCTTTGTTGCGCCAATGCCTTGAATTGAACATATTTTCAACAACAAAAAGAAAAAAGAGAATATTAATTTTGTGATTTGATGGGCTTTTTCTCTTTCTGATTCTTATTTTGAGTGTGGATTTGGGTTTTTCTGTTTGAGGGGCTTTTCTGTTAATTTCTTATTAAATTAATAATATATGGGTATGTGTTTTCTTTATTTCAATAAAGTTTCAGGTCTTTTTAGCCTGAATGTAACAAAACAATGTCTACAAAATAAACAAAGTCTCAAGTATTGGCTTATCTGATCAATGTTTTTCACTTGGGAACTAATAAATCGACGGCTAAGTAATAGCATCCAACTATCACGGACGACGCAACAGAGCTTCGAGCCATCCTAATACCAATACCGCGGAACAGAAGATTTCTATCAGTAGGATGGATTCCTGTCCATCTCTCTAGTCTCTTACCAGGTTTATTCCATCTCAAAAACTTCCTCTCCTTTGCTGTATACTGTTCAAAACCAAACCATTAAGAAAGTGAGTAACAAACAAAGCCTTTGTAACATATAACTGTGAAAAGCCATTGGATTAAAACCTTTGGCAATATCACACACTGTGCACGTGTTCTTGCTGTATCAAAGCTATGAGATGCTGCAGCTGCAACGCCACCGGAAATCCCAGCAGCAATGGTAATTGCTACTGGTGATAAAGGTCCGATTTCTTCTTCAGAACTGATTTCAATAAATTTTCCAGAATCATTAATCAATCGCTACATATTTGATCAAATTTAAGTTCAAGTGGATTTAAAACTCGGTTAGGGTGGACATTCGGTTTTTCGGTTTTTTTTGCCAAATTGAACCGAATATAATTTCGGGTTCGGTTCGGCACTTGGTTTATTCAGTTCAGTTTTTCTGTTCGAAAATCTTAAAATATAATTCAGTTTGGTTAAATTTTGGTTAATTTTCAGTTGATTCGGTTTATTCAGATATTTTTAGCAAATTCGGTAAGGTTCGGTTAATATAGTATAAAATAAAATTGTTTCCGAACCAAACCGAAAACCGAACTAAATTTAATAATTCACCAAATCGAACCAAATAAACCGAATCGAATTAACTGAATTAAATTCAGTTCGGTTCAGTTTATTCGGTTAGGTTAAAATGCCCACCCGTACTCTGTGTTGGTTTAGGATTGAGTACCTGGGGAGAGGATCCATTCCAACAGCTTTCCAACCACGCATTGACTCATGAAGAAACTGCCATGTAGAGAAGAACACACCTCCGTAAAGACAATCTCTTACAAGACCCGAACGTAGATTCCTCCATAAAGCTCTCCATCCTTCAAGTGATGCAACATCGATCGGTCTTTTAACATCCATTGCTGATGGCGGATTTCCTGTTCCAGTCATCATCCATGGGTACGCTTGCAAAGCCGCGGTCATGTTTGGGTGTTTATGATTTAAGACAGACAAAAGACTGACTGTTTGTGTCAATGACTTTACATCAAGAGTATATCTTCTTAATAATTTTGTAATCATGGGTGAAATCGGTGCAGTTTCTGCAACAGCGGTAGCATTTGGAGAACGTGATGCAGCAGTCACTTGTTTTCGGACTTTGAGTAGCTCAAATGGAGAAGTCATTACTGTTTCTGCTGCACCTCCTACCATTCCAGCAAGAAAAGCTTCACTGACTTGCACGTAGCTATCATGTCGACCATCTGAAACAAATGGGGATTCATAATGAACTGTCTGAAGAATGAAAGGAACCAACTTTGATTTAAAAGCATCTACATCTTCTAAAATAATTTATGAACAATGCTGATATGCTTTTAACCGATTGCGTTCTTGTCTAAGTGACCTAAGACTGAATCAAGGACAATAGACGCACAGGAGATATGGATCTACTCAATTACCTTTGTAAAAAGCTGTTAGAATCTCATAAACTCCGAACCTTGCTCCAACACCTGAAACTCTTCCTAAGATTAAGGTTCCAAGACCACTGTAAAGACCTGCATTTGTGTACAAAATTTAAGAATAATCAGCAATATGTCATTATACCTGAAAATCTAAAGGGTAACTAGCGTACCTGAATATCCAGAGATGCGGAGAACTCTATTCACGACTTGAAAGGGGCTTAAAATCTTATTGGGTCTTGAACCAACCTGCAGTTTATTGCCAAAATCAATCCCTAGATAATCTAAGTAGAAAATGTTGGTGAAGAAGAAGAAGAAACCTGGATTATGGTTTTGATGGTATCAAGAGGGTAAGCGAGAGCAGTTCCTAGAGAGACAGAGGCCGAGGCTGCGATGGCATGCGTTGCAAACTGATG
Organism: Iberis amara; assembly: GCA_900406375.1. Lineage (NCBI taxonomy): Eukaryota > Viridiplantae > Streptophyta > Magnoliopsida > Brassicales > Brassicaceae > Iberis > Iberis amara. Next base: position 4,355 of record OVAV01000806.1, on the reverse strand, counting down.
ATTCTCAAGAAGCTTATCCATCTCAAGGCGTTTTATATAGTAACACTCAAGAAAAGATCCTGGAAAATAGGAATTCGTTTTCACATAACATATCTACAACATCAAAGTCAAATCTATATTACAAACGGTGAGCATTTCACATTAAACTATTTGAAATGGGGAAACTCAAGAAGCAATAAAATTCGTTTTAAGCATCAAAACTAAAATTGCGCTATGTAAGATCAAAAAGCAGATACCTTCTTCGCGACTCTTCTTTGGATCTCTTCACGAACCAAAAGATCATAGATTTGAGCAAAAGCAGAACGACAAATCTGTGAAATCAGAACAACACAAATTTGAACAAGGTGGCTCTTCAAGGGGAGATTATTGCTATGACTTTAGAATTAACTATGTAAAAGAATAATCGTTTATGATCAATGAATTAACTCTTCTTCCCTTCTCTTCTTCTAATTCTTCTATTTTCTCATATCATTTTCATTTTATTGAGAATCTCTCTGATTCTCAAGCTTATAAATATTTCAATGGAAGTTTTCTATGAGGCATTTAAACAAACACTAGGCATGCATATAAGTATCCAAAGGAGAATCATGAAAACTTAATTCAACGAATTAGAGAGAAGAAAAAAAGACCCAATAACGTTTGTATATAGCATTTCACGATTAAGTAGGAAACTGCAATGTTTCCACATTTTCCTTATAGCAAAACTAAAGACCCTAGACTGAACATGTTTAGAGAAATCAGCAGGTTCCGAAGCCATACCTTTGCTTTCTAAAAGAAACGAGAAATCTGGCAACAGAGTGATTTTGGAGAAAACTAAAATCAACGATGCGAGCGATGATAAATTGTGGGTTTTTTTTTCTTTTCTGATTCAATATTTTGAGGAAATTGGGAGTAAACTAGTGTGCGTTGGGTTTTGAGGGCCCCTAATATAAATATGGGTATGTGTTATCTTTTATTTAAAAAAAGTTTCAGGTCTTTCGGCCTTTAATCTTTCCCAGTTGATGATTTGTGTGAGAAGGTACAGTTTCTCAGAGACCAAAAAGTCAAGCTATTCTCATATACTTGAACAAGAAGCAAAAAAACGATTGTTCCATTATGTAAATGTAACACCTTGCTTGAACTTCTTTTGTCCATGATCCACCCACATAGTATACCGAAATAGAGATGAGAATTATATATGAAAACTTCTCGGATCTTATGTGGATAGTAAACTTCTATATCTGAAAAACCCGAATTCGAAAACCCAAATGTCTACCCTTAGTTTTTAGTAAACCGGAGATCAAACCAATGGTTCAATTTCGGTCGAACCGAATTACAATTTGACAAGAACTAAACCATTATTTAGTAACAATTTTTGTAATTGAGCCTTTGTATATATAAAAATTCATCAGAAAAGTCGCAAACTATGAACTGAGGCAACAATACTCAAAAGCTAAACAATAAATCTTTGAGACAAAACTAAACCCATATGCGTGCAAATGCTTCTTCCAAAGCCCTCTTTTTGCTTATCTCCAAAGAAAAATCCTCCAGCACTTGTAGCTCTTTCTGCTTTAAGCCTCAACATTGCTTCATCCTCCATTGAGTAAAGTTGATGCTCTGCTCCTTTTCCTATAGGTACAGGTTGTGGTCTCATTCCCGTTGCTCGTGAAGCCAGATTGTATGAAGTTCCAGCCTTAACCCCAATGTTTGATGACTAAAATTCACATTAAACAACACAAAGGTTAAAACTTTGTCAGTGATCTTTAGCTTCTTGTCGACATGACAATCAAAACCTTTATTACCTTATCAGCATTGGTTTGTGGTGGTTGTGCTTTACAAGCTGCAGTTAACTCTTCAGCCTGTTCCAACAAATTAAGATTAGTCATTTCTTATCTTCTACATATTCATCTGAACACTAATTTATAACCAAGACAAGAGATTCAAAGCTATTGAAGGCATTACTTTGCGGGCTCGATTAACCATTATCTGTTCAGCATTCTCTTGAGAGTATCTCTTCACTTTCTCATCAATTGCCTCAACATTTATTCCATCTATCAAATCGAATACTGTGGCATGGAAGATATATATACATTAGTCTTGTCACAGACAAATACAAAATGTAAAGAAAAAACAAGTGAAACTAACTTATACACTCCATTTCTTCCAAGTAGTCATTGTAGTCTTTAAGTGATGGAAAGTCCTCTTCTCGTTTATTGTATCTGCATATTCGGTAAAAAAATCGGTACTCAAAAGGCTGCTTAATCAAACTATACTGAGTAATCAAAGGAATCTTAATTATGTATTGCCATATGATTCTTATAAATGGTAGCAGTCTGTACTGATCAACACGAAATCGATTCATCTAGAGGTTCTATACTAGTATGTACACACTGCACATGCAAGCTTGATATGCGAGTATGCGACAAGAGAAAAAGATTGGAACGAATAATACATTCCAGATATTCTCCTTCTGACATTTATTTCCTTGTTGTGATGGTTAGAATTAGACACCATCACCATGATTGCTGCTGTTTCAGCTTCTTGACTTTTCCTTCAACACAACAGTGAAGAAGAGACTCTGGAAAACCTATTTCTTTTTAACGAAATTAGTGACTAAAACATATCACATTTTCATGGTAATCACAATAACAAAGCAACCAAAGGAGAAAAATACTCAACAATGAACAATTATGGATTAAGATACTGAAATGAAATCGATGACACAGGATCACGGATCGGGATTCATGTATAACAAAATCAAAGTTTAATAAACATAAGAAATAGTTTATTGTGGAAGTTTGTTTCACTTTCGCTTTTGGATTCAAATCTATGAACACATTAGAGTAAAGTACAAGTTCCACCAATCTAGTGTACTTAAAAATCGGAAATCGGTTTCACATAACACATCTACAAAGACGAACATCAAACTCAAATCTATATTACAAACTGTATGCATATTTCACTAGAAGTTTTCTGTGAGGCATATAAACAAACACTTGGTAGGCATATAAGTATCCCAAGAAGAATCATGAAAACTTCCATCAAGAATCAACAAATTAGAAAAAGAAACAAAGACCCAAAAACATTTGTATGTTGCATTTCACGATTAAGTACCAAAGTGTACATTTTTCTCTTAGCAAAACCATCGTACAAGACCCTAGACTGAACATGTTGAGAAATTCTTTAAGAAATCAAAAGACATACCTTTTGCCTTAGAAAAGAGAATAGAAATTGGCAACCGCGAAGCAGCTAGACTGATTTTGGAAAATCAACGATAAATTGGGGATTTTTGTTTCTTTCTACTTCTTATTTGGGAGGAAACTAATATAACAGTGTGGGTTAGGACAGAGAGTTTAGATAAAGCAATGCTCACACTTGAGCTTAAACCAACTCCTAACTAACTTAACCAGCTATTAAACAGTGTTAACATACACTTAACAAAACTGTTAACACTCTAAATACACGAGAACCATTCGATTCCACAACTGAAACAACGAAGGGACTTACAGGAAAGTCTTAAACCAATGTCCTCTTAAACATCATGGATTAGAATATACTTGCCTTTACTTTTGCTCCTATGAATCTGCAAACATTTACAAGGAATTCAAAAGTTTTAACAAAATAAAGAGTAAAAGATAAACAAAGAGTGAAGAATAACATACTATTTGGAGATGCTCTTAGACAAATTTGAACAAGACGGTCAAAATTCAAGAGAAATCTGAGGAATCCTTAAACTAAAGAAATTAACATAAACCCTAAAACTCTTGAGGGTTCCGAGAAGAAATCAATCAGTAAAAAACAAACAAAACCCTATTGTTCCTGTGAGACAAAGAACGGGTTTTTTTTTCCGAGGAGAATAAGAAAAATGAGGGAGAGAGCAATCACCGGAAAATGCAAAAATTTCTTCGACGGAAGATCCATATAGAATTCGAAAGCGTGACCTGCGGGAAGAGATATTCTTGCTTTCGTTTTTTTTTTTTTTTGTTCTTCATTCTTTTTAATTTTGTTGCATTTGCATTTGTTAGGAAATCATTCGCTCATTTCCAAATCTTTCAGAAAACGTAGATTAATGACTTAATCTAAACTATTAATGAAAAAGTAAAGGTTTGGAAAAGGGTCAAAATAAAGTTGATTGTAACAAAGAATGCTATGGAAGTAAAAATTAAACAAGACCAAAAAAAAAAAAAAAAAAAACAGAAGGTTAAAAGGAGAAATTTTTTTTACTTTGGCTTCGATGTCTTGAGTTCGATACCTGAAAATCACATAATTTAAACGAAAATTGTTCAGATCCGAATGATAAACACGCTGACCTTTATTAAAATTGGGTTTGGCCCGTTTTTTTAAACTTAAGTTTCTTGTCGTGGGTTCGATTCTCT
>OVAV01000805.1:0-15832 GCA_900406375.1 Iberis amara | reverse complement strand
TTTAGTTTTGAAGGGGATAAGGTTTGGTTTTGGGGTTTTAGAATTTAAGTTATAAATTTTAAAGCTATTTCAAATTTGTGGTATTTTTGGAATAAAAATATTTTTGTGCTATTTTTGAAACTTTTGGAAGTGTGTGGTATTTTTGGAATATACCTAATTTTTTGTGGTATTTTTTAGAATTCCCCATGAATATATACGTTGACAAATAATAATATTCGTTTTTTTAATAAAGTTATTCGTTTTATCCAAATCAATTTGTTATAGATCCAAACCCTAAAAAGCTTCGGGTCGGGTAAAAAGAAACGCTGGTTCTTTGTTCTTCCTCTCTCTCTATCTGCGGCGCTTTCTCTCTCTCTCTTCTCCCAAACTCGCAGGTAAGCTTTCTCCAATTTTCTTCTTTTGATCGATTTTCCTTTCGCATACCTTCCTCTGATTCCGTTTCTTGACCTAAGTTTTCTTCTATTCTTAAGGTTTGTGTCGATCTCAAAGCTCAACGATCTAAAATGACCTAATTCTCTCCGTTCTCGTCGAGACTTTACTCAGATTCTTCTGAGATTTAATAGTATAGGTCTTTCATCTACTCGTTGCGTCGAATTTCATTGCTCTGACCTAGAAACCCTAATTTCGTGGGGCTTGTGCAGTCGCAAAAGTTTGTACACTCTCAGAATCGTACGAAGGTTCCGTTTGGGAATTAGGGTTTCTCTTGTTTTCACGGTGGTCCGGCTGATTTAAGGGGTTTTGTCTGTTTTAAACGGGATAAGTGATTAAAGCATCAATTGAGGTCTAGCTAGGCGTGAAATTAGGGTTTTTTGAAGTTCATGTATGGCTTCTGAGCCTGTGACAGGAGAAGGAATCGATGGAGCTAGAGAGAAGCAAAGCATTAAAGTTTATACGAGGAAAGGGAAAGGTCAAAGAAAACAATCATCATTCTTTGCTGTTGAGGTTAGTGGTGCCACTGAGAACCAAGAGAAACCAGAGGGGAAATTAGAAAACAAGAAAGAAATCGATCATGCGAGTCCTCCTGAAACCGTAGCTCGAGAGTCAGTTGACCCTACCTCTGTTGTGAAGAATTCTGTTGAAGGGACTGCTCTTGAGACAATTTCTCAGGAAGATGTTGCGGCTAATATAGCCAAAAACTCAGCTGAAGCACCTTCTGAAAACCTGCCTGGCGATGATTCGGAAAAAGTGGTTGACAAGCCTCTTGTGGAAGCATTTTCTCAAACCGAAGCTCAGGACGATGTTAGTTTGGCTGCTATGGACAAGAATGTTACAGAACCTCTACTAGCTCCTTCGGGTAAGGATGATGTGAACACTATTGTAGGCGAGAAATCTGTAGAAGTACCATCTCAAAGCCAGAAAACTCAAGATGATGTCAATACAGTGGTTGTTGATGAGAACTCTATCAAGGAACCTCCTAAAAGCCTTGAACAAGAAGATATTATTACCGAGATTGTTGACAAGAACCAAATTGAAGCACCCTCTAAAACCCTGTCCATAGAAGATGCTAATAACGTTATTGTTGACAAGAATCCCATTGAAGTGTCATCTGAGGAATATGTACATGTTGTTGATGCAGATAATAATCTAACAAAAGAAGCTCATCAGGAAAACCTTGTGGAAAAGGATGCCCAACAGCCAGCAGGGCCTACCTCGGATTCTGCTCCGGGAAGCATGCCAATGGAAGAGGGCATAGATGGGAGGATTAGGATACATGTAGCTTCTCAATCAAAGCAACAGAAAGAGGAGATCAGGAAGAAGCTTGAAGATCAGCTCAGCTTGGTCAGAGGTCTGGTAAAGAAGATAGAGGATAAAGAGGGTGAGATTAGTGCATATAATGATTCTCGTGTTTTGGTTAATCCTGGTATTAATAATGGAGGAAGGATTCTCTCAGGAGTTGCCTCAGCTGGACTTCCTCGTGAGGTTATCAGAGCACCAAGGCCTTTAAGTCAACTAAGTATATCACTGTTGGATAGTACTCCGGGAGTCAATGAGCATGTGGAGAAAGAGAAACGAACACCTAAGGCAAATCAGTTTTATAGAACTTCCGAGTTTCTACTTGGTGACAAGTTGCCACCTGCAGAGACTAACAAGAAATCAAAGTCAAGTACGAAGAAGCAAGGAGGGGATGTTGGGCATGGTTTTGGTGCAGGCTCTAAAGTTTTCAAGAATTGCAGTGCTCTACTCGAAAGACTTATGAAACATAAGCATGGTTGGGTGTTCAATGCTCCTGTAGATGTGAAGGGTCTAGGTTTACATGATTACTTCACCATAATCTCGCAACCTATGGATTTGGGAACTGTCAAGTCTAGATTAACAAAGAATTTGTACAAGTCACCAAGAGAATTTGCAGAGGATATTAGACTTACTTTCCACAATGCCATGACTTACAACCCACAAGGACAAGATGTCCATGTCATGGCAGAACAGCTATTACAGATCTTTGAAGAGAGATGGGCTGTTATAGAGTCAGATTATAATCGTGAATTGAGATTTGTTACCGCTTATGAAATGAATCTTCCAGCTACTACAATGAGGTCTAGACTAGGTCCTACAATGCCACCACCACCTATTAATGTAAGGAATATGATGGAAAGAGCAGACTGGAGTCGCCATCCAAAACCGTCTACAACACCTGGTAGAACACCGACCAGTGCAAGGACACCTGCTCTGAAAAAACCAAAAGCAAACGAACCAAATAAAAGAGATATGACATATGAGGAGAAACAAAAGCTTAGTGGTCACTTGCAGAATTTGCCTCCGGATAAACTGGATGCAATTGTTCAAATTGTTAACAAGAGGAATACTGCTGTGAAGCTAAAGGATGAAGAAATTGAAGTTGATATCGATAGTGTTGATCCAGAGACACTGTGGGAGTTGGATAGATTTGTAACCAACTACAAAAAGAGCTTGAGTAAGAAAAAGAGAAAAGCTGAGCTAGCTTTACAAGCTAGAGCAGAAGCCGAGAGGAATAACCAATTACAGATGGTACTTTTTCCTTTGCTGCTTAAGTTTGTATGCTCATTTTTATATATTGCTCTTCTTGCTTTGCAGGCTCCAACACCAGTGGCTCATGAGTTTACTAGAGAAGGTGGCACCACAGGTAATTTTGCAGGGATCTTTTGAGAATATTTGCCTTCTGGTTTGGTGTGAAGCTACTTGAAGGATTTAATAATTATTATTGATATACTTATTTAATCAGCTAAAAAGACACTTCCTGCACAAGTACCTTCTCAAGTAGAGAAGCAAAATAATGAGACAAGCAGATCAAGTAGTTCAAGCAGCTCTTCTAGTGGTTCTAGCTCTTCTAGTGGTACATGTCTCTCTTTTAGTTATATTGGGTTTTTTTATGATAGTCTATTAGTAAACACCCTTTTGTGTTGGTTCTTGCAGATTCGGACAGCGATAGCTCTTCTTCATCTGGATCAGATCAAACCTAGATAATACTGCAATAAAGGTCATCCAAAGATTCATCTCTAATATAAAGTTTCTGTTTTTATGTGATTCATATCATCTTGTGGATATATTAAGGATATTTTGTTGGTTCCTTATGAATGTGTGGTCTTGTTTCTGAATATTATAACCAAAGAGTGATGCTTTATGGTGAAACAGGGGGATTGAAAAGAGGAAGGATTTGGGAGGCAGAAGTATTAGAGTGGTTTGGGATGGTTTTATGGAAAGGAAAGATTGTATCATATTATTAAATACCACTGATAGAGTAAAAAAAAAAAAGATATACATATTCTTAATTTTTTTTTTTTTGCTTGGTAGGTTTATGTGTTTGTCTACTTTAGATGTAACCTTAGGATTGGTTCTGGTAACTTTGTATATCTTTTGCCTTTTGGCTCTTGTTTTTTTTTCATAATGATCGGTTTAGTTGGTTGATTGTTTCATGTTTTTAGACTTTAGCAAGAAAATGATCATCAATAGATTCTGGTGAAGTCTTGAAAACTTGTATTGTGAGCTATTGTGAGTTTGTGACCGCCTTTTTAGCTAATCTTTTGCTTACAAAGGCTTAATTGCAGATTTTTAAAATCCGATTCAGACCCGCGGTCGAACCGGTAAAACCGGTGATCCGGCAAAGAATTCGGATTGGATTTGTTTTAAAAATCGTTTCTTTTAAAACCTATAAAATCCGGTAAAAACTGCTGTTAAACCAGGACACATATCAAGAGTAAGAATTGAGTCAAATGTATAAATTAATAAAAAATAATTTGTGCAATTTTAATTATTAAAAATAAAATTTAGATTGTATTAATATGATTGAGTATTGTATATTATGTTTTGTGATTTTAGACATTGATGCAACAAAAAAGATGACGAAAATTTTTGACATTGTATTTATAATGATCGGTTTTAGACATTGTATTCATAATGATCAGTTTAAATTTTTGTTGGTATTAGTTATTTTGTCTTATACTATTATTATACTAGTTTTTAATATTAATACTCTAAATTTTATATTAATAATTTATATTTATTGTTTGACATTTCTCCTAATGTTTTTTTATCATTTGATTTACAATTTATATCAAAGTTGTTTGGAATAACCAGAAATTTTATTTAACTTTTATTAAAGATATTTATACAAGATAAATATCTAAATATATATAAAAATAATAAAATAGCATTAAATTATTAACTCGCGGTTGATCCAGAAATCCGAAAAATCTACGGAGTTGATTTTTGGATCGATTTTTCAAAACATTGCTTAATTGTGAAATTTTGCATTATAAAAATATAAATCGGATTTTGAAACTAATTTATGACAGTATGACCAAAAGAACTCATATCTTAAAATTTAAATTGAACTAAAATACTTGATTCTAAATTTAAATTTGATTGATATGAATATTAAAAATTTATTATTCGAGGCCTTCCCAATTCCATTTTTTTTCCCCAATTTAATTGAAAGTCTTATCTTTTGATTTTAATTTGGATATTTTCTAGTCAAAAAAGAAATAAACTTTCAGTGTAATTTAAGTTTAAGATGAAGTGGGTGTGAGAATTGTGAAGCTTAGAACAAAAATGGTGAGAATGTTGATGAATCTTCGTCCATTTCAAACCAATTCTCTGTATCCTCGTTGTTCAACCATCTCTTCTTCTTCTACGACGCAACACAAGCTTTGGTCTGGTCTTGAGAATTGGAGAAATAGTCCTATTAATGATCTTCGTCTTTGGGGACCTAAAGGTCCTATCTTTCCTTCTTCTTCTTCCGATGATTCTCTCTCAACAAGCTTCTATGGTTTGGTTTCGGCGGCTTCTTCTCTCGCTGATCTTGGGGCTCTTGTACTTTCAACTTCTGATCCTCTTTCAAAATCTCATATCTCTCATTTAGCTTTCTCTCGTTGGCGTTGTGAAGATCTTCCTGTTGGCTCTATCTCTCATCTTCCTTCTTCTCCTGCTCGTCCTCCTAAACCCCTCCTCGTATGTCTCCTTCTCTCTCTCTCTCATTGTAAAAGATTTGATCTTTTTACAGAACCAATAAGTTAGTTAGTCTAGATTTGATAAAGTTACAACCTTTAGTGAGAATTCCTCTCTCTCTCTCTCTAAGTGAAAGATTTGATCTTGTTACAGAACCAATAGGTTAGTTAGTCTTGATTTTGATAAAGTTACGACCTTTAGTGCGAATTGCTCTTTCTCTGTCTCTCTTAGAGTAAAAGATTTGATCTTGTTACAAAACCAATAAGTTCATTAGTCTGGATTTTGATAAAGTTACAACCTTTAGTGAGAATTGCTCTCTATCTCTGTCTCTCTTAGTGTAAAAGATTTGATTTTGTTACAGAACCAATAAGTTCATTAGTCTGGAATTGATAAAGTTACAACCTTTAGTGAGAATTGCTCTCTCTGTCCCTCTCAGTGTAAAAGATTTGATCTTTTTACAGAACCAATAAGTTAGTTAGTCTAGATTTGATAAAGTTTCGACCTTTAGTGAGAATTACTCTCTCTCTCTCTCTCTCTCTCTATCTCTCTCACTTAGTGGTAAAGATTTGATCTTGTTACAGAGCCAATAAGTTCATTAGTCTAGATTTGATAAAGTTACAACCTTTAGTGAGAAGTGCTCTCTCTCTCTCTCTCTAAATTTGTTCTTGTGTTGCAGGTTCCAACCAATGAAGTTCCTAATCCAAAAGACTCAAAGCTTCCTTTAAATGCACATATGCTTCATAATCTAGCTCATGTTGAGCTAAATGCAATTGATTTAGCTTGGGACACTGTTACTAGATTCTCACCTTTCTTTGAAGTTCTAGGTCGTAACTTCTTTGATGATTTTGCACATGTTGCTGATGATGAAAGTCGCCATTTTTTATGGTGTTCACAAAGACTTGCAGAACTTGGTTTCAAGTCAGTTGAATTGTTTGTTTCCATTACTATTTCAAGAGACAACATTTTGAAAATCATATGATTGTTGTTTTTGAAGGTATGGAGATATACCAGCTAATAATTTACTAATGAGAGAATGTGAAAAAACATCTAATAATGTCGCTGCTCGTTTGGCTGTTATCCCTCTTGTTCAGGTACTCACACACTCAAAATTCTTCATATTAGCTTTCGAGGAACTTCCTTTTTGATTCTTTTGTATTTTGGGTTTTAAGTCCGGATTATTCGGTAATTCGGGTTCAAAATCTAACTAAAACCCGTATTACTCGAATAACCCAAACCGAAAAATCCGTTATATTTAACCAAAAATATGAATTACTCGATAAAAACTACCTATATATATATACATTTAGATTTCCGATTATGCGCTTGGGATTCAGTTCAGGTTTTTGGTTCGGTTTTGGTTCGGTTCGCGTATTCAAACTAAAGTCTTTAAAAACCGTTTATTTGGTAGTTCGGTTCAGTTTCAAAGTTACGATTTTTTTGAGTTCGGTTCCAGTTCGGATATCGGTTTTCGAGTAAAATGCCGAGCCCTATGCAAAGCAATTATTGGATCATTAGAATGTTTTGAAGCTCATTTCAGTGTGTTGAAATTACTCCTTTAGAATTTTCATGTTTTAGCTTTTCTAGAGACACCAATTTTGTTTTAGTTGAAGAACAACATAACCTATATTCATCCCAAATTTTAGCTTTACAGGAAGCTAGAGGACTTGATGCTGGACCAAGGTTAATCAAAAAGCTAGTTGGATTTGGAGATCATAGGACTTCAAAACTTGTAGCTAAGATAGCTGAAGAGGAAGTTGCACATGTAGCTGTTGGAGTAGACTGGTTTGTCTCGGTTTGTCGAAAAATGAACCGTGCTCCTTGTCCTACATTTAAAGGCAATTCAGTGTTTACTTTCTCATCATTTAAACTTTCAGAACTATCTTTTTAACCACTTGTGGTTGTACAGATCTGATCAAGGAGTATGGTGCTGAGTTAAGAGGTCCTTTTAACCATTCAGCTCGAGAAGTAGCTGGCATTCCGCGAGACTGGTATGATCCATCACGTGGCACAAAAGTGGATGGAGAAGGCAACAAACAAGATGACAATAAGCAACTTTCTGCGGTATGTTTCTTCTTTGTTCATGTCTCCATAGCTAGGCCAGGGCATGTTTCCCGAAACCCAAAACCCGACCCGAAAAAACTCGAACCGAACTCGACCCAAAAACCTTAATTACCCAAATGGGTCTTAGGATTATGTTTTTTGGATACCCGACTCGAACCCGATCCAAGATCCAATTGGGTATCCGAAAAACCGAATTGATGCATTAAACCAAAAAAATGCACTTCCCAACTCCAATTTGTATGCGAATTTTAGGATTTAGGTAGGAGAAAATTTTGTGTAATTTTGTTTTTTTAGAAATGATTTTGTGTTGTTAATTGGAATCGATAATAGTTTGTGATGGCTTGAAGCCAAAAACCATATTACTATTTTAACTAATTTCGGGTATTTATTTTAATTTAGGGTATTTGTATTGATTTAGGGAATTTTTATAGATTTAAAGTATTTTAATCAATTTCAAATACATAAGGATCTTGTTATATGAACCTATTGGGATTTAAAATTTTTTTGGGTATAAACCGATTCTCATAGTATTGATCCAACTCGACCCAAAAATTTCCGGGTCTTATATGGGTAGTAAACTCCTATACTCGAAAAATCAGAACCATAAATTTTTGACTCGACCCCGACCCGAGTGCCCACCCCTATACATAGCTATGCTTCTAGAGGCAAAGGCAAATTCTTGTTCTATATTTTATCTTAATAAGTCTTAATGTATGTTTTTCATTGTTGCAACAGGTTTATGATAGGCTCACTCATATAATCTCAATGGAGAGTGAGAATTCAAGTCTTGAAAGGCAAGCTAAATGAAATAATACATTCAAAGTCTCTTTGAGTTATAACTTCTTGTTATGTTCTATAAATTTCAATTTTGTTTCATAGTCCCAAATACACAAATAGCTTATTAGTCACTTTCTACTTACTTATCATCTTGATCTTGGTCATGGTCATGGTCATCATCATCATCACAATCACCATCGTCATCACCATCATCATCAACATAATCATGATCTCTCCTATGAACATTCAACTTCCAAGTTCCATCATCCATTTGAATCATCCCTTTATTAGCTAAACATCTCCAAACACTTGGGATTAAGTACTCATCTTTCAAAGCATCTAATCCTTTATTAACCAAAGAAATATCCCGACCAATCTCCAGCTTGAACACCCCGGTTCGATCTTGCATCCCTGCCAAACCGTGTAGATATATCTCCAAGTTATGGTAGTTCCTAAAGTTTAGAGACCTTTTCAAGTATGTTGAGTTCAATGTATTGATCTCTAACACAACTCCAATATCTGCATATAGTAAGAGTGGATAATGTGGTGCTACATCAGGAACATTCACTATTCTTAAGATGTTTAGTGATTGAATTGATTCGACGATCTTTCTGAAGGCTTTATCGCCGATTCGAGGACTTCCAAATGAGAATACTGTCACAGGAACTTGCTTTGCTTCAAGACTTGTTGAATCTATTTTGGTTTTTTTGCTATAGAGAAAATCTGCAGCTGATAGATTTGACATTACTGCGCCTAAGCTATGGCCTGTGAATGTGATGCTTACTTCTTCATTTTTATAAAGTTCTAGTAACCTTTTGAGCTCTCCTTGTACCTGGAAACCAAAACCAAAGACATCATATCATTAGATGAAACACCTATTGGTCGCTAGCAAGCGATTATTAGCGACAACAACTAGCGATATGTAATAGCGTTCGTTTTGCAGTCGGTGCGATTAGTCACTTTGTTGTTCGTTTGATTATCGCAAAGACTAGTCCTTATATTTTTATTTAAAATTTATAAGAAAATATATAAATTATATATCTATAATATATAATCAAAACTTAATTATAAACAACTAATCTAATTTTTCTTATATCTTTGTTTATATTTTTTTAATTTAATTTAAGATAATCAAAATAAATTATCTAAATATTTTTATTATAATATTTGAAAACTATCTTATTTTATTTATTTGATTTTTCAATTTATTTTAATTTTACATAATTATTTTAAGTTTTTTTAATTATTCCACCATGGCTATCGCTATTTGTTTAGCTGTCACATCGATTAGTCACTAAAAAAAGTCAGCGCAATCAAATTTTTAGTGACCAAATTTGATCGCTAGCCGAGACAACGACTACCAAACAAACAATATTTGCTCATTGTCACTATCGACTGCAAAACAAACATTTGTTAGCTGGTCACTAGTCGCAATGACTACTAGTCGTAATGACTGTAAAACAAACATTTGTTAGCTGGTCACTAGTCGCAATGACTACTAGTCGTAATGACTGTAAAACGAACAATATTTGTTTTTATAGTTGTCGCTAGAGACTGCCAAACCTGTGTTTGTGCGCTAGTTTTGTCATAAGGAGATTGAGAATCAGAAGATGTGTAGATATCAAGCCATCCACTTCCAATACGAGGCCCAACTTTAGAGTCAATTGGTGGGAAAACTGAGATAGCTGTTTCAAGTGGAAAATCAAAATCATTAGCCCATTCATATGGCTGAAGAGTTCCTCTCCATGCCACAACAATGTCTCTTCTTCCTAACACAGCCTTTGCTTTATCTGTAGCAACCGCAACATAACCGATCCAATTAGTCTGCACACGAGATGCTTCTTTTGACAATGACTTGACTATGAAACAAATTGGTAACTTTATAGAAGCCGTTGCGTAGATGTACTTAGTCACATTGTACCTAAAGAAAATCAAAATCATCGGTATATTCACAAAATGAGTCTTTTGTTGAAACTAAGGCTGGGCTTTTGGGTATTTGGTTCGGTTCCGATTATTCGGTTCCTAAATTTTAATACCCAATCGATTTTTTCAAATTTTCGGTTCGGTTCCCGTTCGGTTCTATGTTTAAGGAACCGAAAATTACCCGAATTTTTCTGTTCTTAATCGATTTTGGGTATTTCAGACCCGAATTAAAAAAAAAAACCCAATAAAAAAAAAGTACATGATACTAGAATAGAATACCCAAAAATTTAAGATGAAAATATCCGATGATAGAATAAAATACCCGATAAAACGAGAAGCACCCGATAATAGAATAAAAACACCTGAAAGTTTAAGACGAAAAATACCCGATAAAGAATAAATTACCCGATAAAACGAAAAAGTACCCGATAATAGAATTTGCTAAGTGACTAAACCTAACCCAAAATATAAATGTATATATATGTTCGGGTATTCGGTTACCCATCGGTTCTCGGTTCGGTTCCGGTTCCTACCCGATATTCATGGTTCTTCATCTCAGAAACCATAGGGTAATTTGGGTGGAACCGGAACCGATCTAGAACCGTTTTTTTCGGTTCTTTGGTTCCGGTTTTTTTGCCCAGCCGTAGTTGAAACAAAAAATTGAAAGTTTTGTTTTTTTATTACCTGAAAGGGTTAGCTTTAAGATAGCCGGTTCGGGCAAAGATTTGTTTCTTGGAGTAGTAACAATCACCGGCATATCTAGAGTTCCGGTCCAAGTTAAAGGAGTCGTAACAAACCTGAGCCATTTCGCCATAGTGAATGATGTATTGACGAAGATCAGGGTCAAGTGGATCAAGCAAGCCTTCCCATTTGTTTAAACCACTTAGTTCCTTCCATCTCTTTGCTATATTTTCTAACATCTTTGCCTTAGGATTGTTTCCGTCTTGTTCTTGCTTATTGGATAGTGACATTGCATTGCTCCTTGTTTAAAGGAATTGGTTCTTTATGCATGACCTCCTTCACATAAATAGTGCTGATATAAGTTTATGTTAAGTGTACGTATGTTACAATTTGTTAGGATTAGCATCACTTTAACTAAAAATAAATTAATTGTAAGCAGTTTACCTCTTGTCTGTCCAATTTTAACCGGTTTATCTGAACCGAAAACATCTTGTTGTGGGTACTTGACCAGGGAGCTTCTTTGATTCTTGCCCTCTGCTCACATACCAATAAGGGATATTAGTTATACCGCAGCTACAAGCAACAAACGGCAGAGAACCGGACCCAAATCTCTCTTTCGGATCCCGGTCTACAACACAAGCCGTCGAGTTACCGAGTACTTAAGCAGCTGTGCGGAATTGAGTTAGATAATGAACTATTGGTTCTAAGCCATCTTTGACGCTGAATCAACAATTCGAATTCCATTTAAAAGCGAGACAGAATGGGCAGGCACGAGCGTAACTCTTAAACAAAATTCTAAGAATTAACTCTTAAAACCTACGTATCTGAATATTGTTAGAGATGAGATAGAAGGAAACTTGTCCCACTAGAACTTCAACAAAAACGCAACATCTGTGAGCTTAAAAGCAGCTAGAGAACTGAAGCTTATATACAACAAACCAAACTCAATCTTCAAACTCCTAATTTAAAAAACAAACAAAAATGCAGAATGTACTTAAAAATTCTAACCTGACACTCATCGTCTTGATTTGCTTTCTCTTGATAGCTTCAAAGCTATGTTCTGTCAATTCCTCTCTGTACGATCCACACAATACCATGAAGACGCGATTCAAGAAGTGGCTTAGAACCCATGGAAAATTATATGGAGGAAGAGATGAGTGGCTGCTAAGGTTTGGGATATACCAGACTAATGTCCAGTTGATTGAACACATCAACTCTCTGGACTTGCCTTTTAAATTATCGGATAACAAATTTGCGGATATGACCAATTCTGAGTTTAAAGCTCGGTATCTTGGATTGAACATATCATCCTCGAGTTTAACCGAGAACCATAGTCCGGTTTGTGAAGCACCAGGCAATGTGTCAGCCTCTGTGGACTGGAGGAACGAAGGTGCTGTGACTCCTATTAGAAGTCAAGGAAGATGCGGTATGAAATTCATTTTCATTCTAAAGTTAAGACATTGCGAAAACATTCATAACTCGAACTGCTTTGTCTTGTAGGAGGTTGCTGGGCATTTTCTGCAGTGGCGGCTATTGAAGGCATCAACATGATCAAAACAGGGAATTTAGTATCTCTATCAGAACAACAACTCATAGATTGTGATGTTGGTACTTACAACAAAGGCTGTAGCGGCGGATTAATGGAAACAGCATATGAATATCTCAAAACCAATGGTGGACTGGTCGCCCAAGAAGACTACCCATACACAGCAGTAGAAGGTACCTGCGACGAAGACAAATCCAAAAACAAAATAGTTACAATACAAGGATACACAAGGGTAGCTCAAGACGAAACAAGCTTACAAGCCGCTGTTGCTCAACAACCAGTATCAGTTGGAATAGATGCTGGTGGGTTTATCTTTCAGCTTTACTTTTCAGGTGTTTTCACAGGTTACTGTGGAACAAATCTAAACCATGGAGTGACAATTGTTGGATATGGAGAAGAAGAAGATAAAAAGTACTGGATCGTCAAGAATTCATGGGGAACTGGCTGGGGTGAAGAAGGCTATATCAGGATGGAGCGCGGTATCACTGAAGAAGCCGGTAAATGTGGTATTGCTATGTTGGCAAGCTATCCCCTGCAGTGACTCCACAAGATTTCCTTTCTGAATAACAAAGAAAAGCTAATAACAATCTGCAATAGCGCAGCTATAATAATTACCATTGTGATATAAAGTATTAGAGGTCATTGATATAGAGACAAAAACAGAGTATTCCCAAGTTTGGGCTATGAATTTCATTCCAGAATCGTAAATTCGAGCTTTTGTTACAAAATCTTGGCATCAATTGGATGCCTATAGGAAATGCCTAAGACCTCAATTCCGAAAGCCTTTGTCTAACCGTACAAGCGAAATTCCATTCACCAATACTAATTAGAGACTCTACTACTTTTTGCCTAACTTTGATATATGGTATGAACCCTTTATCAGTCATTTTCATCACCATCTTCCCTGCTAAAATGTATTCTCTAACCTCTAGACAACCCTCGACTACTACCTCATAACTCTCAAACTCCAAAGGATAATCTCTACTTTCCACAAACTCAATCATCTCAATAGCTTTCCGAATTTCCCTGTTAGCTCTCAAAGCTGCTGCTACTTTTGTCAGCATCCCTTGACGTGGAGATATTCCTGCTTTGCTCACCATTTCTTTGACAATCTTCACCACATCACTAGTCTTTCTAGCTAAGCACATTGAATTAATCACTGCTCCATAACTTTCCAAATCAGGAATACAACCGGCCGCACCCATTTCCTCCACAACTTTAACCGCCTCATCCAACTTATCAACAGCACACAAAGAGGAGACTAAATAGTTGCAAGTTCCAGTATCAGGACTATATCCAATCAATTTCATCTCATTAAGAATATCTGCAACAGATTGGGATCCTTCTCGTCGTTCAAGCCAAGCATTAGATAAAAGGAGGTGAGTCTGAGGATTAGGAAGACAACCAGAACGAAGAGTGCGTTGAAGGATTGCGAAAGACAATGGAAGCGGATCAGAACTCTGAAGACAGTAAGTAAGAAGGCTGGAGTAAACAATCTTAGGCAGCGACCGAGGTCTTACAGGTACAAAACTTTGGAGGATTTCGTCAATGATTCGGATTCTATGATGATGTTGGAAAGCAGAAAGAAAAGAGAATAGCTTTGAGTTTTGATAAGGCTCCTTGAGTGAGACAACAAGATCAGGGATTCGAAGATACTCTTTTGTTTCAACAGCACCTTTTATAGCCTTTTCAACTGCTTCAAAGGAAGAGATTGGTCTGGAGAAAAGAATGTACCGAGAATACGAAAGAGGTTTTCGCAGATGTGTCAATTGAATTGCCATTTTCGATTCCAGAGATCTAATTGACTATAAAAACTCAAAATTTCGTAAACCCAACAGCTGAAAAAAGCGCTTCCTGTGTAGTAAACCTGGAAAGTAAACAGAAAGTAGAATCAATCAAAACTCAAAGCTCTCGATCGAAAGACTAATGTTCAATTGACCGCAAATCGGGAGCTTAGGAAAATCATACAAGAGCTGAAATTTCAACAGAAATTCATACCTGAAAGCTTTTTAACCAAGACCGAGCTAATCCAAGGAAGAATTATCAAGTAACTGGAGTAAAAACTGATAAAAGCGAGATTTTCCTTTCACATAGGAATATCATCGAACGACTGGTCGGCAATACATGTAAAACTCAGATGAAGACTTGAGGTACAGAGAAACAAAACTGAGTAACAATTAACGGCAGATTATAGTCCAAGGATCGATTGAATACGTCGGCCCTGAACAGATTCTTCGAAGAAAGGTGGGAAAAGGAAAGATTCAGACTAAGACTTGCATTTTGATTATCAGCTTCCGTTGTGTTACTGTTTGGTTTTTAACTTCTTTCTTTTCTTATAAACCTAACCGGATATATTCAACCGGTTAACATTTAACCAGAAACTGGTCGGTTCAACCACTAATTTTCAGGTTTTAGTGTTCAGTTGCAAATAATTATGAGCTTGATTGTTTGTAGATTTTAAAAGAGATTTTGGTTTTTGTTTTTTAAAATTTACTTTATTAGCCATTCAAGATTTTAGAAAAATAGATTCTTTAAAATAATATAGGAAACTAGTTTTTAGAAGTTTTGTTATTTTCAACACAAAAACTAAAATTCACGTTATGTGAGTTTTTTTAAAAAAACTACCGAAAATTTTTAGCTAGAAATATTTAATTTTAAACCATTTTTTTCCAAAAAATATTTAAAGACCATTCTTTTTTTACTAAAGAGTTAGAATTCATATTCTTTAGGTTTTATACATTTTTTGTCAAAATATTATTTAATTATTAAAATTTTTTTATCAAATTACTAAAAATTTGGATAATTGTATTTAATTATTATAATATAAATTTATTCAATAAAGTTGTAAAATTTTCATTTCAAATTTTTTATTTTTAATTAAAATATTAAGGAAAAACTAAAATATTTTTGATCAATTTTTGATATTCTTTTTTGGTAAAAGCAATATTTTTTATTTATAGATCATATAGTCAATTTAACGTAAAAGATAGTTAAAAAAATCAAACATAAGTTAGTTAGAAAAATATATTTTGATAAAAACCAAAAACTACCAATCAAGATTATACAAAAAAACTAAAAATCAAAAATGAAAAAACAGAAATCAAAAACCAAAAACAAAAACCCAAAATTCAAAAATCAAAAACTAAAAGCTACTAAACATAAATCAAAAACTAAACATTGTTCTCGATCTAAACTAGGGTTTCTGGTATGAGTGTGCGACAAGGTGATTTTGGCGGTACGGAGGGTTCTGTTGAAGATGTGACGATGGCTGATCATGGCGGAGAAGGACCACCACCTGGAGACCCGCCGGAGGTTCGTAAGGGGTCGTGGGCAAAGTTGGTGGCAGAGTCGGCTGGTGGTGGTAGGTTAAACCCGGAAACAATGGTTGAGAATGAATTTGTTCGTAATAGGGTGAGCTTATCG
>OVAV01000804.1:0-15840 GCA_900406375.1 Iberis amara | reverse complement strand
CATTTTGATTACATTACAATATAGCTTAAAGTTTTCTCATGACCGCGCATGGCGCGGGCTAGCCACCTAGTTAATATTATATGGTGTTTAATGTCTCAAAAAAAAAAAAATGAAAGGAGAAACTAAAAAGCTGGTTTTCTTGGTGTCACTGTCAAACTTATTTGTACAAAAAGAAAAACTAATATTCTTCAACACAAATTGCAACGAAAAGAAAGATACAAAGAATCTTCAAGAATTCAATTTCTGGTTTAATTCGGTTCAAAAATATCAAGCTCTATAGTTGAACCGGGTTAGAAGTTTGAGCCTTTTTAGATACTGAACTCTCACTATCCTGTTTCATTTCTTCCAAACGCTTTTCTACCTGCAATGAAGATTCATAACAAAAGATTCAGAGATTCAATTTCAAGTATCTAAAAGAGATAGATAAGAAAGAGAGAACCTTGATGGAATAAGCTAATGGAAGCAAAGTATCAGGATCCATAGCATCTTCAGGGAAATTCCTTAAAGCATGCATGAGTTCTTCAAATGGCAATTTCACTAAATCATCATGGCAATACTTCAACACTGCTAAACCCACTTTGAACACAATTTTAACACCCTATAAACCAACAAAAGAAGTGATTCAGAATCAGAGAAAAGACAAAAGAGGCCTTTTGAGATTACAGATGTTACCTCAGCTAGAAACACATCCCATATTCGTAGAGCTGAAGGGAAAGGAAACGAATACAAAAAGACGGTTATGAACCATTGACTTGCATACATACTCGGATTGATCATTTCTTGAGTGAAATGTTCTCCTAGTTTTGGCATTAACTCTCTTACCAACTGATCTAATTGAAGCAGATATTGTTGTACAAGAGGAAGTCCTGCCTACATAATCAAACAGATCCTAATCAATGAAATCGGCAAGTACGGCCAGGTCTGGCCTTTCGGGTATTCGGTTCGGTTTCGGGTCGGAACAGTTCGGTTCCGGTTCTTCGGATCATAAATTTAATACCCAATCGATACTTTACATTTTTTCGGTTCGGTTCTTGTCGGTTCCGGTCGGTTCGGTTCTACATTAGAGGAACCAGAAATACCCGAAATATTCGGTTCTTAATCGGTTCTGGGTATTATAGACCCGAAACGACCAAAATTATCAGAAAAAACAAAAAAAAATATCCGAAATTAGTTTAAAATACCCTAAAAAAAATTCAAAAGCACACAACTATGAAACAAAAATATGCAATATCTTACTAAGTCACAAACAAAAGCTAAGTATACTTTAAAATCTCTTAACCGAAATTATAAGGTTATTTATATGGTCGGTTCTTTGGTTCTACTTTTCGGTTCGCGGGTAGGAATCGGAACCCAACCGATACCCATGGTTCTTCATCTCAGGAACCATCAGGTAATTTGGGTGGAACCGGAACCGAACTAGGACCTTTTTTTTCGGTTCTTCGGTTCCGGGTTTTTTTTGCCCATATCAGCAAGTAGCTACAAATATCAGTATCTTCTAGAGTAAAGAAACACTACCTGGTACAACCCTTCCATTGGAGAGTGAACAGCTCCTTTGAGTAATGCAACTAATAACCAGAATGCATCTTCTTCACTCATATAAAGAAGCAATAAACCAGCAACAAAGCCCATTCCCTGTAAACAACCATTGGTGTTTAGAGTACTATCTTGGGGAAATTAGAATAAAGGAAACAAAATTAGAAGATAGATAGACCTGAACATATCCAACATCTCTATCATAAACAGAGTATGCTTTTAGAACATTGTATAATGATCTTTGGCCTGGACCATGATTCTTGTGGAAGAAAACATGTGATGGGAAAGTACGTGATATATCTCGGATAATATCGAGTTCTGATGCTGATGTTTCATAAATCACCAGTTGCTACAATGAAATTGCAGAGAACAATCAGGGACAGCAATGAAACCAATGAAAATGAAACATATCAGAATCAGATAGAAAACATAGAAGGGGACTTATCACTACCTCATAAACACCAGGATTAATAAGCAAAAGGTCTCGACTTCCAGAGATCAATTGCCAAACTAGACCTCTTAAACAATCAGGAATTCCTTTTCGAATTCGTCTTTTAACCACATGAGGTTTTCTCCTAACGTAATGCTTCCAATCACTACCTCCAGCTCCAATCATCTTTCTCCATTTTGTTACTCTTCTCTCTTCCCTATAAATGAATTCATTAATCCATGGTCAATTAACAAAAGCACAATAGAGTGGTTCTCAACAACTATCATTAGACATACTTCTCATAGTTGATAGATGATCTAGTCTTGGTGAAACATTGTGGAGACTTGCCATGTTCCTCCTTCAGAAACCCAAACCGATCAACCGGTACAAGCAGAGGGACTGGTCCTGGTTTAATATCATCCTTTCTTTTTCTTTCCATTTAGCAACCTGAAAAAAAGTATTCAAAATTCTACATTTGTGATCAAGCCGCCAATGTACTAATCATATACACCAAAGAAGTAAACACAATTGAATCAGACCTAAAAGCTTTAATTCAAACTCGGATCATCATCATCATCATCTAAGATAGATGTTAGAGATTGAATCTCAATTTTCTACTTATGATGATCAGGTCTTACTTGTTGCTACTATAAGAAGACAACGACGATCCAGCATGAGAAATATTGTGGAGGAAAAACAAAACCCACCAACATTCCGGTCTCAGATCAAAAGGGTCGTATCAAAAATGTTGATTTTTTCCGGAATCAAATACGGCGATCGAAGGAGTTAACGAACTCTAATTTCTGGGTTTAACCAGCGGAACCTGATCTCTGGAAACCAATAAAGCGATGGTTTGGGAAATGACTTCACACGAAGCAACTCAGAGAAAAGAAGGGAGACGTTTGAGATCAAATCGATAACTCGTACACACGCATTATGATTTACGAAATTCCAGATGTATCTATCAAAGCTTCAGAATTTTATTGGATGGGAAGTTTTAAGAACATGTATAAAAGAAAAACCGAGCAATTTGTTTTTAACCGTTTCCGGTTCAATCTGATATGACCGGTTAGTTTAATAGCCATGTTAAACCAAAATAGAAAGCTAGTAAGAGCTTTGGTTTGGTTTTTTAGTGAAGCCAAGAACATTGACTTGCATCAACATCATGGCCGGTTTAGATCATAAACGAAGCCACCAATTAAAGCACCAATATCTAGATTATATTTTCGTTAAAATAAAAATACATTTTTCTTGAAATAAATAAGCATTTTTCTTAAAATAAAAGAGAAATTTTGTTGAAATAGAAAAAATTTTGTTGAAATTTTTAAAAATTTATATCATAAATAATAGATATTTTTTTATAAAAATAATATTTTCTATTTTAATATGGTAAACCAATTTTAATATTTCTTAGTTAAATATTTTGTTTTGTTATTTGTCACTTTAATCTTTGAACCATAACGAACCGTCAAATTAATGTATTAAAAAGCTTTTTGACATATATAAATAGCACATTTTTCGAATTTGTGTAGGACATCCAACAACGTTGGACCAGCACTGATCAATATCGCTCCTTCAGCTTCAAATTTCTGTCTTTTTTATTTTATTAATAGTTTATTAGTGGTGGCAGAACCAGAGACGTTTGTTTACATTCGATTCACACAGTCAAATCAATCCTCAAAAAACATAAAAACGAAGAAACTTTTTGTTGTTGTATTCAACTACTGTGTTGAAGAATCTGGTACACATCGACAACACCAGATACGAAACCAGGATCAACTGCAGCTCTTACCGCGGTTCCTGCAACTGATGTAACATTGACCGGAGGTATTAAAAGCGGCCCTATCACAGGAATCTTCGTCACTTCTTTAGGCAACAGCTTCAAAACCTTCAATGAGAAAACGTTTTAAAGATTAAAGATTCATACTTTTTTAACTTTTCACAGCAAATGTAAGATTGATGCAAATGTTCTTTACCATTTCCAAAGGAGCTCCAATAAGACTAAGTGGTAGCTTTATGCTACCGACTTGTCGAGTCCCATGTATGAATCCTGGCCTTAGAACCGTTCCTGAAGGTAAAAACAAAAAAACTAATGACCACTTATAACATTGTGATTTTAGATTAAAAGTGAGAGAATTTACACACCTCTGTTTCCAAATTTATCGAAAATCTCAGCTTCAGTTGCTCTCTGTAAATAGATAAGTAAATGAATCAAAGAGATCTGTAATAACTAATAACTAATTAACTAACAACTAAGCCAAGAAGAAAGAAGTACCTTCCCTTCGAAATATCCTCGAATCAAATGATTTATAACACCAAAATCCGCAGCTGATATATACACAAATCTCTTCACACCTGAACATAATATAATCAACTTCTTTCTTTGTCAGTTTGCTAAATAACAAACTCAACAATTCCAGTTTCTGTTTGTTCTCATACAAACACGAAACGCCTTAAAATTTAACAAATCTATGAAAGCTTTACCTTGTTCTGCGGCAGCTTTAACAGCGTTAATGTTTGCAGTACCGTTAATTCTGACCATATGCGAGTTGGAACCAAAGCCACCAACGCATGAAATCTAAAAGAGATTTCCATATGAGATGCCATCAAAAGGAAACATATAATGAAGTAAATTTCAGAACATACCACAGATGTGATTCCCTCTAGTGCAGGCTTAAGAGAATCAGGTGAAAGCAAATCACCTTTTATTTATTGTTCAGTAGAAAATAGAAATCATGTCATATACATCAGGAAGA
Organism: Iberis amara; assembly: GCA_900406375.1. Lineage (NCBI taxonomy): Eukaryota > Viridiplantae > Streptophyta > Magnoliopsida > Brassicales > Brassicaceae > Iberis > Iberis amara. The sequence goes on along the minus strand of OVAV01000804.1, from coordinate 11,121 downwards.
AAAATGAAATGTGTGTTTCTGGAACTTGAGCATACCTTGATGCCATGTTACATCGTTGACCCATGGATCATGAAGAGAAGGTCCTCCAGACCTAATAACAAAGAAAGACCAAATTGAAACACGAAATAGGACTGAGATCCCAAAAGCAAGTGAGAGGTGATTAATATAGGAATACATTACCTGCTAAGACTAGAAACAGAGAAACCTTGTTTCAATGCCTCCTTGCATATATGTGAACCTACATATCCATTTCCTCCCAAAACCAATATCTACATATACAAAGACAACAATGTGACCGAAAGAGACACTTTCTCAACACATTTCTTTGTACTGCACTTGTGAACAACCAGAAAAACAATCAAAGCATATCTATAACTAAGAAACAAACACAAACATCTATTTTAAATCAAAGAGAACTTTCAGATCTCCCAATAACACCAAACACACCTCTCTCTTTCATCTGGTTCTATTCTTAACTTAACTAGTTTCGCCAAATGAAAGAAAGATGAATAAGTTATGGTCTATTTACCTTAGCTCTTGAATGTGAACCAGCGGTTTCAGACATAAGCCTTTCATTTCCTCTCTGAGTGATTGAACTGCCATAGAGAGAAAAGAACAACATAAACGAATCAACAAGTTTTGGTGAAGCAATCACACAATTCAACAGTAAAATCAACCACTGAGGGACGCCAAAAAATGAAAATCCCTAAGAAGTGATCCGTCTCTGGTAAGCATTTTATCGACAGAATTAAACTACCCGTAAAGATTAATGCTTTACTTTGAACAACATTCTATAGAATTCGAGAAATAACTCACGACATTGTGACGACTGAAGAAGACGCTTGTGATCGTGCCCGAATCAGAGACCTGAACATCGTATTCTTAACCTTACGGCTAAGTAACTCGAGTATCGATTTTTTTTATTAATATTTTATGCCGTTAAAACGATGTTTCCCAATGAGCTAAGATGAAGTGGAAACTTGGGTAATCGATTAAAAATTAAAATACTGCAGAAATCTGTAAACTTTGGGGGAATCATTAGTCGAAAAGAGAGACCTTTAATTATGAACAACTGTAGTCTGTAGACGAGTGTGGCGCTCTAGCTTCCACGTTGACGATCCACGTGTCTCATTCCTTCAACCGGGAAACTGCAAACATTTATGCAAAAAATATCAATAAAATATTTTTAAATTCCTATTGAACATTAATATAACGTTTAATCTTCTTTTTTTAACAATTTTGTGTATTGGTTTACATGTGACAAAATTGGATAACACGATACTAAAATGTTTTATAATTAGCTAAAAATTTATTTTTATAAAAAAATTTATATATAGATACTTTTTTGTTTTGTGAATAATAAATTGTTTGTGAATGATGAATATGAATTGTTCGGGTTAATGGTGAATTGTTTATGTGAATAATAAATACTTTATGTGAATGATGAATTGTTTGCATGAATGATGAATTATCTATTTTTCATATAAAACAAAAGTATATTTTTCAAATTAAAAATTCAAAGTACTTATTTTTAAAAATAAAAAAACAAAAAATATACAATTTACAAAATTACTCAAATTTCCTATTTCGATCTAAATATCATTTAAATTTCTTATATACTATTGAATTATTTTTATATAATTATTAATTTATGATACTACTAAAACTATATATTTACAGAGAAAATTCTATGATAAAATTTTTGTTATTTTATCGCTTCCTATAACTTCGATTTATAAAAGAAATAAAAACTTTGTTCACCTCGTCAAAAGTTGATATTTAGATAATTTTTGGATTTTCTTTGGTTCCCTGTTTTCTAATTAAAGATTAGAGATAAGAGACAGACAATGCTCTGGTTTACTACAAGGGAAAAAAAAAACAATCATAAATTGATACTTCGATTCATTTTATTAGTTATTTTGCTTAAAAGCGCGCATATTAAGACAATTTTTTGTTTTTCTACATTCTTTTTACTTTTCACTTTTTTGTCTCTACATTTAATTAGAGAAATGATTATAATGGATTAAAAAAAAATAAAAAACATAATTGATAAGAAAAAGTTTTTGGAAACTAACAAGACAATGAATTAGTTGTTTGAATTTTATTTTTAATTTTTAAGTAAAAATTTTTACTTTTTGCCTTGGGTTTTGAAACAACTTATATTGTGAAACAAAATAAATCCTTTAAAACAACTAATAAAATGAAACGGAAGAAGTACAAAAAAGGGAAAAAAAGAAGAAGGTTTCATAACAATACATGATCAGTTGGGATGATTCCATTGCTAAATTTCAAAATGATCCTCTATGTAATTCACATTCCACAACCAGGGCCGGCCCTGAAATTTGGGGGGGCTTGAAACAAAATTAAAAAAATTAGGGCCAATATCTCATCTATTTGTTTTTTGGGGCCATAAATATTTTTTAAAACATATCTATATATATAGAATTTTAATTTTGGGGCCTATAAAATATGATGACGAGTTCATAAAATATGGAGACTATAGACCAATGTTTCATTCGGCTTTGCCCAAGACTGGCCCTGTCCACAACAACGTTTTATCACATCACCTATGTTTGAGGCTGTTGATATATCACATGTATGAACCGTATGTTATTAACTTAGATCACTTACTGATAAATCACAAGAACAATTTTGTAAAACCCTCTGTAAATCATTTGATCCATGGTAACGGATGGCTCAAAGACTCAAAGGCCTAGCTAACGTTAGCATATGAAGATAAACATCCAATTAGAAAGGCCAACGAAGAAGCCAAAGAGCTATTAAAGTTTCCATATTTTACCAACATATTAAAGATGTGAATGAGTCCCATAGGAAGAGTATTACTATCCATTGGTAAAATACAACAAGACTAGTAGTTTTTCACATTTTCCTGACGGCTAATGATTCCAAAAGCCAATGGAAACACCAGGGATCAAAGAAGTAGATGCAGACTGCAGAGGCAGACCAATCATATATTCATATTTAGCTGCTTTAGTCAAAACAAAATTTGCCCTCTTATTTCTGATATATTAACACCACAATAAATTACTGCCTTGGAGTCTAAATTCAAATTGACGCATTACTTTAGCTAGCTGTACTAAAAAACAAATAACACGGAAACTCACATTGGTGCCAAATCCATTCCCAAAGATTCTATCACTCACAGCCAAGTAGTAGCAGCAGAATATTTCGATGCCTATGGACCAAAAAAAAAATGAACAAAGATATTCAGTTCTATTGCTTGCTCTATCTTTTAGAATAAAGGGAGACAATGACTGACGTTTCCAAGGTATATGCTGGCATTAAAGAAGAACGACACAGCAAAAAAATAATGTAACTAAGCCAGCCTTCACTTTTTGCCACCTGGAAAAGGCCACAGAGCTGCTAAATTTCATGAACCAATCAAAATGATTCGTCTTAGCCATAACTGAGTGTGTGTGTGTGTGTTAATATCCATTTGAATTAAGACACCAGAGTGTCGCAAAATATGTTCTTTAAGAGATTTTACAGACATGATCAATGATTTGGTAAAATCATACAGCACAAAATTATAAACCACACAAGTCAAAAATGACCCTGGTGGTACAAGTTATCAACAAGGAAACTTGAAGTAGTAGGGTATATGTAAATTTCTTTTCAGAAAATTTAAGATGCAATGACAACTAGTTTAAGCACTAAGAGCTATTTGGATGAAAATAATATGGTGATGGATTCGAGATATCACGTGAAAAGTGCATAAAAGTGTCTACCTTTTGCTAAAGGTCACTGCGCTTTTGCACTTTTACTCAAATATAGTTTCTCACAGCCATGTAAAGTGGAGAATCAGCACAAAACTTACATTGACAAGCTTTTATATGGTCCATGGACTCTTGTTCTCTTCTCAGTCTTTTCAACCAAAATAGGCTTTTCTTGTAACCACTGAAAACTGTTAAAATAATGAAACAATTAAGTAATGTAACAGTATATCAAAAATGTATTTTCCTCCACATGATCCTGATGCAATTTTCATGTTATGTGGAGAAGAACCAAACAGCTAGAACAATCAACTAATAATAGTCAATGAGAAATAACAAGCAAACTACTTCTGTCTTGACCTACTAATTTACTCTTACACGAACTAGAACCACACTAAAATCTCCATATTTATCGTGAAAGCACTAAAAGAAAAGGTACATCAAATTACTCCTATGTGCTTACTAATGTAAAGAACATAGAATTTTTCTTCTTCTTCAGAGTTCAATGACATTACATTCACATAAAACTAGTAAATAACATGGAAAAAACTTTAAACTTAGGTTACAATTACCAAGGGAAATAAAAGTTTCTAAATTTATAAATTTGATAGAGAATTGTGGCGTAAGCAGAAATGAGGGAGGAAGAGATGCGAAAAGTGTATCCTAAGACCAGCTCTTTTATACAAGTAAACTTTTCAGCTGTAGAGGCAGAGAGTTCAAGGCAGCCACATAAATTTAGCCACTAGAGAGACCAATAAATCTTGTACTTTTTGGACCACAATATTGGTATCATACATCCACTGAACTCAAAAGCGTCTAGTCCTCAAACCTAGCAAGTATCAGTATCTTGTAACTTTCACATAGTAAACGCATCAGCATTGAAGTATTGGTAGTTACTAGTATATGCAAAACCAAACACACAGATTGGTCAACAAAAGAGCTTATTTTTGTTAACCTAGAAACTATACAAAGCTGCTTCTAAGTATTAAATTTGCTCAAAAATTTATAATTACCTCCGTGATCCTAAAGGCAAGTCTTGATAATTTAGACATGAGGGTAGTATGGTTCAGATTAGCTCCACAGGTTGGAAACTGACAAAGCTAAAATAAAAGTATCATCATAATATTCTCAAAAATGTAAAAGTATGCGACAAAGAGAGAAAGTATCATGATTTACCTTAACAAAAGTCCATATGAAAATAGTAAAAGGTGATCAGAAAAATAGCAACTATGTCTGCAACACCAAGGTGTTATCCAGACAACATCCTCTTGAGAATCTGGCAAGTGGCAAAAACCTAAGCAACTTGTGAACGGGTCCCATTGTAGAAGGAAGAGAAGTTTACACTTTACGCTTTGCGCTTTACGCTTTACACATAGGCCTTCCACCTCAGCCAGCCACAATTCTAGCCAATAACATTTGAGGTGCATAAACTCTGTGCCACGTGTCATCACCCAGGATTCGATCTCTCCTCTGCCTTAATAACCCCCCCTTCATTGTTAATACATTCTCACACACCACCAAACTCACTTACTTCATCTGAGTTACAATGTTAAAACAAGAGAGTAACGAAATTAGTAGTGGAGGGAACAGGGCACATTCCTGTGATATATGCCAGTCCTCTGCCTGCACCGTGTACTGCCATGCTGACTCAGCATACTTGTGCACAAGCTGCGATGCTCAAGTTCACTCTGCCAATCGTGTTGCTTCCCGCCATAAACGGGTTTGGGTCTGCGAGTCATGTGAGCGTGCCCCCGCTGCGTTTCGGTGTGAGGCAGATGATGCATCTCTATGCACAGCCTGTGATTCAGAGGTTCATTCCGCAAACCCGCTTGCTAGACGCCATAAGCGAGTTCCAGTCCTGCCAATATCTGGAAACTCTAACAGCTCCGTGGCCACTCACCACCAAAGCGAGACAACAATGACCAATCCAGAGAACAAACTGGTGGCAGATCAAGAGGAAGGTGATGAGGACGCCAAAGAGGGGGCTTCGTGGTCTTTCCCTAATTCAGATAAAAATAGTGACAATCACAATCACAATCACAATCACAATAACAATAACCAGGACAACGAGTTAATGTTTAGTGATGAGTATCTGGACCTTGTGGATTACAACTCCTGTATGGACTACAAACCCACAGGTCAATACAATCAACAGCAACAAGACTGCAGCGTACCACAGACAAGCTACGGAGGAGATAGAGTTGTTCCGCTTCAACTTGAAGAATCAAGGGTTCAACAGCAACACAAGCAACATAATTTTCAGAACGATATAACATATGGCTCCTCAGGAAGTCACTACAACTACAATGATTCCCTAAACCATAACGTAAGATTTTGTATATTTGTTAGCCCTTCAATTTAGCATCTTTACAATAAGCAACAGACTGCTTTCTTTTATCATGCAAACAAATCACCAAATCCCAACATTTGATCTATATAAAGGACATAGAAATTTCACCAAAAGTATATAATAATAATATGCATCGACTCTCTTTAGTCCTCTTACCTGGAGGATTAAGAATGTCTTTGTTTTTGTCATCAGGCATACATTTCATCCAAGGAAACCGGTGTTGTGCCGGCGCCAACAAGACGTGCAACACACCCAAGACCGCCCAAAGGGACGATAGATCACGTACCTGATCCTCCAAGTCAGATGATAACCCAACTCAGTCCAATGGACCGAGAAGCCAGAGTCCTGAGATACAGAGAGAAGAAGAAGATAAGGAAATTCGAGAAGACAATAAGGTATGCTTCAAGGAAAGCATATGCAGAGAGAAGGCCGCGGATCAATGGCCGGTTTGCAAAGAGGGAAGAAATCGAAGAAGCTGAGGACCAGGAGTTCAACCCGATGCTAATGTTTGATACAGGATATGGCATTGTTCCTTCATTTTGATACTCATATGGAAATCAAATAAACTAGATTGCAAGATGTAAATTACTTTTAGTTTGAGATTTTGTATAAATTTGGTAAAATTCTTTCAAAGATTTATTACCACAATTATGCATCTGGGTCTGTGAAGTTTTGACTAATTAGTATTCCTCTTTCTCTGCAATGGTTAAACAAAACCTGTCTACTTGGTACAAATCCCATTTGTGAAATATACCTTGCAGAACACTGTCCTTCAGTCTTATTTCAAAATTAAAGGAAGGAGAAAGAGAACTGCATTACATCCAGAATGGTAGCCGCGGATTTTACCTTGCTAATTCCTTAGGCGGATGCCAATTGAGTTCTTTTATGCCATCTCAGGACATTTTCACACATCCCTGACAAGGAGGAGGTAATTCATAGGATTTTAGTCAACATGGAAATTAAATACAAAAAGTAGTCATTTTCAGTAGCGTACTCAAGACAAGTTGAAGTATGTTAGCAAAAACCCTAAATGAATCATGCTATTGTGAATGATTCCTTGTTCTCGATTAGCATTGGATGTGATTGAAGCACCGAATATGCATTCCAAAGTCTTTTTTTTTTTTTCGTATATATCACTCGCAGCTACTAGGGAAACGTAAATGCCAATAGGTATGTGCCATGTGCATAAACCTAATGAAATCTCTTTCTTGCTCTTATCTTTTAGAATAAAAAAAAGATACTTGCTCACTTTTTTTCTAAGGAATATGCTCATAAAAGAATGAAAAGTGACAACGCAGAGGCTAAAAGTTCAAGGAAACCCACAGGTGGCAAGGAAGAAGAAAAACAAGCAAAGTCTTGTTTGAACCACAAATAAAACAAAAGGCCAAAAACAGAACAAGCACCAGAGCTATATCTGAACACCACCAAAAATATGAAAATCCAATTAGCTTCTAGTTCTAGCCAATGGATTTGGGATAAAGGAAAGTACTATCAACCAGTTACAATAAACTTATGAGTTTCGATAAAATTGAGTTTAAAAAGTGCGAAATTGATGATTCCATTGAACTGAATATAGAATTAGGGTTTAAGGTGTATTTGGATTCCGAAATTCAATAGATTAGAACATAGAATCATCAATTTGGCAATTTTTTTCACTCAATGCTAATCCAAAATTATCTGTGACAGATTGAGATAAAACCTGAATCGGCTGAAATGTGAGAATTTGTAAGATTTTGTCAGGAGGAACGATCGTCAAAACTCAAAATCTCACGTCTACAGAAGAATAAGAGTTCCAAGTTCCAACAATGATGTGTTTCGTAATGTGTAACATTAATGGGCCAATAATAAAAGCCCAGCTTAATAAAGCAAGACCAGTCAATAAAACTAAAGAACATATTTCAAAGTTATAAGAGTAATTCCGTCGAATTCGATTTAAAAAAAAAAAAAAAATTCAAATTTCAAAAATATTATACTCCCAAAACTTCAAAAAATACTACACTCTCAAATGTTCTAAAAAAATCATACGTAAAAAAGAATTTTAAAGGTTTAAAATTTAAAATTTTGAGTTTGGGTTCACTAAATAGAGTTTAGGGTTTAGTTTTGAAGGGGGTATGGTTTAGTTTTGAAGTTTTAGGATTTAAATTATAAATTTTAAAGCTATTTTAAGTTTATGGTATTTTTTTAGTAGTTTTAAAAAAAAATTGTGTTATTTTTATAATTTTTTGTGAGTGTATGATATTTTTATAATATATCTAATTTTTTGTGGTATTTTTGTGGTAACTTTTAATTAGTGTTACTATTTGAAAGGACCAATCAAACTCGGCTCATACCATACAAAGTGTATTTATCTACTTCGTTTGCGTATATGGTTGAACTTTGGAGCAATGGCTCTTTTTTGTCGGCCAACATTTTAGATCTCAGTGTCCATGTATCTTATCAAAGTAGTTCCTTTTGATATTCCCATTTCGAAGAGATCTCTGTTTAATCTTGTTTGATGAACCATGTCTTTATTTCTATGATGAAAAACAGAACTAGAACAAGTTTCAATTTTTCAAAGACCAAAGCTCCTATACATGTACCTTATAAGAGGCTTACAAAACTTGTTCTCTTGTTCTATTTATTAAAATATACTATTTATTTTCCATATTTAATAAGGAATAAACATCCAATCATTCAGTTACTTAATTCTCTTTTCTGTTTATACAAATAAAACAGAGAGAATAAATCTTCGGTACATATAAATAAATACATGAAAAACCGTTTAGATAGTTCGATTAATTAGAGGCATATAAACTTAATTAAAGTAACGTTCTTTGATCAGAAAAACTCATTCATGATGGTTGATGAGTTCTTGGATCATCTGTAATAGAAGAGAAGTCTTGATCTTGTTCATCCATAGAAAAAGAAGAAAATTTGTTATGATTATGAATGTCTCCTTGTGTTCCTCCAAGCTTCTTCATAGATGTGATAACTTGATGAAGCTCCAAGTTCTCCTCTTTAAGACTCAAGTTCTCTTGAAGAACAAGATCATTCTTGTCGGAGACTTGATTAAGCTTATCTAAAAGCTGGTGATTCTCACTTCTAAGCCAAGCAACTTGTGCAAGAAGCTCATCTAAGTGTCTTTGTTTTCTCATTCTTGATCTTCTTGCTGATTCTCTGTTAGATATCATACGTCTTTGCTTTCTCTCGTTGATGACGAAGATGTCTTCTGTTGCTTCATCAGAAGTGGTAGAGTTGTTGCTTACAGGAGATTGTAAGTTGAGTTCTTGAATCTGAGGGTATTGGAAAAGATTGAGATTGTTATTGGTTGAAAGGTTTAAGTTATTGTAGTAGTTGTTCAAGTGGAAGTAGTCTTGTTGTTGTATGTTGTTAAGACTTGAGTTATTATCATAATTTGGCTGCATGGTCAATTTCTCTCTCTATCTCTATAGAGTTCAAAGAAGATGAGTTAATGGTGGAGATTAGACGAAGAGTGTTTATACAGAAGAGAAAGGCATTACAAGTGGACCACATCTTTCTTTTTTGCAAATTGGTGGCTTTCTTGACACACGCTTAAGGGTCTTTGCTTTTGACAAATAATAACTTAGATTATGTATTCTAGAAATCCATTGGCAAAATTTTCTTTTTATTTATAATTATTGAAAAGTTGTATAATTCAAACTTCAAACTACACAAGTTGCCATATAAGATGGCTACTAAATATAATATTTGTTTTTAGAAACTTCAATGCAGGACCGGTCTTGAGGTCAAGCATATCAAACACGAGCTTGCGACCCATTTTTTATTTTCAAAATTTTAGTTTAAAAAACGACCCATTTTAAAAATTGTAGTTTAAGAATCGGCCCATTTTTTTATTTTAGATTGTAGCCTTAAAAATCTCTGGACTGGCCCTGCTTCGATGAATATATAAGTTGAGTAATTAGAATTGAATTGCTTTGGTACGTTGTTTATTTGATGCATGAGAACGGTACTAAGGAAAGCATGCCTTGTACTTTATTAGTTACATGGCATATGCATGGTGAATAATATACATGCATGCATATATAACTTATAAATAGATGTGTATATACATATATGTACATATGATGACACGTGGAGGTGGACCATCAATAATCATATGATTAGTTTAATAACCAAGTGGCCTCATGCTTGTATGTGAGTATAGGAGAGGGTAATATGATCCCATATATGGCTAAGTGGCATCAAACAAGTGCACATACTGACATACATATGATCATGATGTTCATGCATGTTTAAACTGAAAAGAGATATATCATGCCCATGCACTATGATAACAATGACACATGAGGACCTTAGCACAATACATAGAATGTGGATAAATTCGAGTTTGGGTCAATTTCATGTGCTTACATATATAATTTGTAGTTTCTATCTAGTTGTGGGGTTTTAATATTATTTTAGTTTCGAAACAGAGCTTTTGTTAGCCAGTATATCAAGTGGTGATGATGCCAAATAAGTCAATTTATTAAGCTTTTAAATATATGCGTGTGTGTTTCTTCTTTATTTGATTATAACGTCTACATAAAGTCACTCAACAATTTATCTCTAGAAATTAAGAAGATTTGCTTTTCTCGTCTTCAATTAACATTACATTATTTCTGTATAGAACGTTTATAGGTTTTAGATTTTTTAACTATACATAATTGATTTGTGCCAGTACTTGTATTGAAATGTTGATAAAATTATTAAAATCTTAATTTCTTAATCTACATAATAAATATTATAAATACATAATAAATCTTAATTTCCAGGCTCACCTCGAAACCCAGCTCAAAGCCCAGCAAAAAGAGATGCAAGCTCGGATGGAAGCCCAGATAAAGACGGCGATGGATGCGTTCATGGCACAGATGGCTCAGCGGTACCCACCACCACCACCACCACAGTAGTGTAAGTTTCGTTTTAGACTTTTATCGTTTATATCGAATTTTTGTAATTTTTTTTGGTTTTTGTAAATATTTTGTAAATTTTAATTTTATAAATATTTTTAGAATTTTAATTATATTTTAATTATTAATT
>OVAV01000803.1:0-14612 GCA_900406375.1 Iberis amara | reverse complement strand
CCCCCCCCCCCCCCCCCCCCTCAAGTATAGCAACCGACAAAATTTCCTCCTAAACTTGTTGACTCTTGGATGTATACCATAAACTAACCAGTTATTGATTTTTTACACAAACTTCCAAAAGTTCTACTTAATTCCCCATATGTGATTATATTCAATTTTATTTAGATGGTTAAAAAATTAGAAGTAACTATTTTATTTTATTTCTATAATCATAACTTGTAGTTACAATTAATTGTGTTAATTGTGATTAGTGGGATCAATCACATATGGGAAATTAAGCAGCTTTTTGGAAGTTCGTGTATATAAATCAACAATTGGTTAATTTAGGGAGTACATCCAAGAGCCAACAAATTTTGGGGAGAAATACTGTGGGTTGCTATATTTGAGGGATTATTCACGATTTTCTCTCTCTTTTTTGCAATCTAACATGAAAATCAAGTTCAATTATGTGTATAAATTCTTTCGTTGACTATTATTGGAGGATTATTTTCTTGTGGACTTACAAAATAGAGATTTATGGACCAATCTTCTCATGCAAAAAATCATGAATGTCACTGGACCTTTTCACCGAACCGAATAAGTCAAATCGATATTTAGTTAATTCGGATCGGTTTACTCTATTGAGAACAAAACGATTGGTGGAATATAAATTTTGGTTTGGTTTTCGGTTCGGTTTGGCTCGGTGATAACAAACCGGACGAACCAAACAAAACCAAACCCAACCAAAATTTTAAAATTAACCAAATGAACCAAAACTTAACCGAACTAAAATATATAACATTTCAATTTAGTTCAGAAAAATAATAACAACAAGAACCGAACAAAAAATGATTGCTGAAATGAACAAAACCAAAATTATGTTTGGTTTAATCAAAATATTTTAGAAACCGATTAAACCAAGAAACGAATGTCCACAATAAAGTTTCTCACTGAGGAATTAATATCAAAATATTGAAACTCGAATATTATCAAAAATGGGTGATGCTATGTTTGTAGTCGATAATTGTTATTGATAAATGGTAGTCTCATCGACAAATAAATGACAATGTATGATTCATCTATGTTTGCTGGTAGAAAAATGTAGGCGCTTGGAATCTATTGAGTGATAGGGTTGAGGAAGTTACTATGTTACAAATGTTGTTTAGAGGTAAAATTATTAGAAATTAAATGTTTATATAATCAAATTTTCTAGGCCAATGAATGCGATTAGATCTATATTTGCTTATAGTTAAACGTCATTGTGAACACTATTTCTTGAAAGAATTGATTTATGTCTTATATAAAAATAACATACGATATAAGCTTGATAGAAAAAACACGCTCATCGTATCCATATCAACATTTTTCTGTAAGATATATATTTCTTTTAGAAGTTGATGATAGGTTTTAAGTTTTTATGCAAGTATATTTGTTTTTTCAAAAATTTGTTATGGGCTATATCATATATAGTTTTTTGTTAAAAAAACTTTATAAAAAGCTGGTCTAGAAGTTGGATATAAACATCTTTAGTTGTCTACATTTATTTCATTATACAACTATCTACCTAACAGTTAAAATGTTATGCATAAATATTTTCTGAATAGAAAAATGTACATTGATATCAAAATAAGGAATATAAGTAACTTCTTTCATTTTCTCAAATCATTTGTGCCATAGCAAAAAAAAACTTGGAAGATAATTTTAAGTAGTGATAGTATCACATAAATTTACAATTCATAAAAGTTTACAAAAAAAATTGAATGTAATACCAAAAAAACTTATACTTTCTCATTCACTCATAAATTAATATTGAGAAAATAATTTATATTTAACTATTTATAAAAATGATAATTTAATTTAGAAATTACAAAATACATCTAAGTATCACGATTACATTTTGTAATTTTTTCACAACCACACTCGATTAGTAGAAATTTTGAAACATTCCTTTCGATTTTTAGAACTGCATTGTCTTTTGCTACAATCTCATAACCTAAATGTTTGAGCATGTCATATGAGCATATGCCCTTCAAATCCAGTTACATCATGTGAATCTTTCATTTATCTTGTTTCACCCATTTCACAACACACTAACAATATAATCATAAAGTAGTAAATAAAAAACAGTGAAGTTTTTTAACAAAACCATAATTTTTTCTCTTTTACGTTTTTATTTAATTTGCTACAATAATAATTTGTTCTTCTGGTGATTTTAAATTTATAGTGGAACTTCACTGTTAAAGAACTAAACAGATCTAACACAAACAAATATTAGAAACATAAACAAAACACTTAGAAAAATCTAACAAGCAAAGTTGTTGAAACTTCCGAAGACCGTAATTGATATGTTTCTTGCGAGGATAAGTGAGATCGCTAGAACACGACTAAATGCGTGATTAAACATCATACGTGTTTCAAAAGTCAAGAAAAAGGGAACCACGAGCAGAGTCCAAGCAAAATAAATATTTGCCTTTCCATTATTTGGCACAATACATATTACTTGCATTTATTCTATCAGTTATAAGCAGGGACGTTAATAATGGATAAAAACCCAACAAATAAATTATCCTATTAAAATATTAAGTCCATAAGTCTGCCTGTTTTTACAAAAAAAAGTATAGGGTACTATCTAGACTGGTATTATTTATCTTGAGTGTCATATTTTTTATCCTATCTGGTAACAGGTACCTACAAAAAAAATTTCATAAGAAAACAATAGTACCCACGGTATCTTATTGGTTAATAGGTACCCAGTAGGATTCAAATAAATGGTTTTTATTGAATTAACTAGGGTACCCACGTGTTACCCTATCAAAATTTTATCCATTCGGATTTTTAAAATATTGTCCTAAACATGAACAAGTTAAAATTAGGTTTGAATAGAAAAGGGTAAAGAAACATGTTTTAACATCCCTATATATATATAATCTCTAAGTAAGTGTTGTAAAGCTAGCAATTTACATGATGTATATTTCTCTTTTTGTAACACACTCAACTAATGTATCCCTATTTTTTTCTTTCTTTTTCATCTTATTATATAATTCTAGGCAAGTGATATTTGTATATAGTTTTCCTCCTCATCTTATTTTGCTTTAGATTCATTTAAATAGTATGGTTGAATTATCTAATTAATCTTTATGAAAAACATAAATTTATGCACATTTCACATTTCAAATTTATGAAAACACACATATATTTTCTAAAAAATGTGTACATGCGTATAAGTATAAATATGTGTTCTATACAATACACCTTGCAGTATGCTCTATACTATTTTTCTTTACTTTGAACGTTATATTCATGGTTTACAGTTTAGGGTTTAGAGTTCATGATATAGGATTTAGGATTTATGATGTAGGTTTAGAGTTTAAGATGTATGGTTTAAGGTTTAAGGTTTATATGGTTTAGAGTTCATAATTAAGTGTTTAGGATTTAGGTTTAAAGTATATTTGTATGTAAGAGTTATGCTAAATATTTGTCTATTCTATACAACATGAGGTAGGTTATATACTATCTTTTTTAGCTTGATCATCACTTTTGGGGGTAAGGGTTTTGGGTTTGAGTTCAGGCTTTAAGGTGTAAGGTTTTGGTTTAAGGTTTAAAGTGTAAGATTTAGTGTTCAGATTTACATTTGATTTCAAGTATATAGTATTATGTTTTATATCTTATTAAATAAAATATATTAACATGTTATAGATAGTAAAATGTACTATTGTAGTTTACATGTGTTTAATTTACTGGAAATATGTTTATTTACGCACATTGCTTTTGATTTTACAAAATACATCTTTTTAAAGTTAAATCATGTTAGATGCTTAAAATTTAAGTGAAATTACAAAATCTCAATATTTGATTTTCAAAAACTAAATTAGTAGATAATAGAAAATAGTAGTTATATATATTATAAATAATAATTATATATATATATATATATATATATATATATGAAAGGAGGTGGGATCTCTCCAAAGCTGCCACGTGGTCTCTCCTTTGTGTGACATGTGTCTATTTTTTCATGTTAAATAATAATTTGACTGGTTGTCCTCCACCTTCTATTATCGCCCTCTTCCATTCTTTAAGGTTTTCCTTCCCAAATTTCTTTTGATTCTCCTCTTAGGGATTCAATCATTCACACTCGCTTACTCCACCATTGACACAACGAAATCCTCACAAATCAGGTTCGTTTGTTGTTCTTCATCTATGTGAAGGCTATGCGTATCTGCTACTCCATCCCATATGCATTTCGGTTTTGATGGTTCTTTAGGTCATGTATTTTATCATATGATGTTCATGTGCTTCTCAATCTGAAATTTCTATTGCCACGTGAATGTGATTTAGGGGTTAATGTATCCATTTTTTTCCTCTCAGTATCGCTGTTACGATGTAGGGTTTCATGTCATATCTCATTCCTCTCTTTATTTGATCGAAGAAGGTCAACCTATCTCCGGTGAGCTATCTATCTCACTTTCTATGTCCATCGGTCAGTGACAGATGACTCGCTTCGAAATTAAATATTCAGTTCCAAATTCACGGGAGAAAGAAATAGGCTTTTTCGAATCACAACTTCGTGCTTCAATGGAGATAAGTTTACCTAGCAAATTGATGGATCTCTTCTTTATTGTCTATGTTTCTTTTGCGTCCGAGGAACTTCCTGTGTAGCAGCCATAACTGAACGGTTCATTAGTTTTAAACATTAGGCCTTTGAAGCAAAGATTTAGGAAACAAGATGCAATCATGCAAGCACAATAATTTAGCTAATTTTACATATAATTTTTTCCGCCATAAATTGAGGAATGCTGCATATTTGGATTTCAAGAATGAAGCTATTGCATCTCAAGGACATCGTCAGTTAAATGGGTACATACCATTTTCTTCCATTAGTCTGCTCAGACTTTGTTTTTGGTAATAAGCCAATGTTTGAGCTTTTTATCATCTAATGTTTGGATAGGCTGAGGTTTCTTGGAAAGATTCTACAAGTACAGAGAACGTATAAACATAATGATAACAAGAAGTCTCGTCAAGTTTAAGAACCTATAGTGTGTTAATAAATTGCCTTTTTTTTCTTCTCATTTGTCTGTTCAGTAATCTTTCTCTCTTTTTTAAGTTTGATATTCAATACTTTTTCTGTCCATTGTTTACCCAGGCGGTGGGAAAGGAGGATCGGGTTTGTATGTAGAAGCTTTTGAAAAAATGATGGGAGATTCAACAGTTCAAAAGATGGCACTTGTTTGTCCTACATAACTTGCTTTTGTCTTTGGAATGTTGCTTGATTTAGCACTGATTATGTATTGCTTATCGTCAGGGATATGAAGCCAAATAACTTGTTGATAGGACCTGATGGATAGCTAAAACTTGTAGATTTTGGATTTGCACGTACATTTGGTAGTCCAAATTTTAAATTTACCCACAAGGTATGTTTCTACAATTGTCATTTATCTTTGGCTTATAGGGAATGAATCTTATATTAAATCATATGATTAGCTTTAACCTTTAAATGTGTTTGAAGTCTTACATACTATTTATTTCTCTTATTGTATAATAATCTCAAAATTGATGAAATTTATGTTGTTGCTTTTCATGGATTTATGCTATCTCGTATGGATAATACAATTTGTGAAAGGTTTTAAACAACCTCAGCTCAAATTTCATGACAACCTCTGTAATATACATTTTTCTATTAACTGAAACGGCGACCTAAGCTATTTCTGATTTTTTCCAAATTTCCTTTGAACATCCACTTTTTTGATATATGTGTGCGTCTTATTTCTTCTTGTTTCATTATCTTCATATCTTGATATATCAGATCCATATGTATTTGTTCGATGGTACAGAGCGCCATAATTTTTGTTTGGTGCAATACATTATGGTGTTGCGGTTGATGTTCGGGCTGCTGGTTACATATTCGGTGAACTTCTACTACGCATAATATTTCTTCGAGTTAAATAATCTTTACTTTAGCTCATCATGTTTAAAACTAAACTAAGTCCAATCTTCATCGCTTTGTATCTTCTACTCTCATACTACTTAATTATTTCGTTATTATTTCTTTCGCATGCTAACATATCCTTTCTCGTAGGGAAACAATGATATTGATCAATTAAGCAAAATATTTGCTGTCTTTGGGACACCAAAATCGGACCAATGGCCTGATATGACACACCAATTAGGCAATTACTAAGTACAGTGAGATAAGATAGACATGATAGACGAAGTGGTGTAGAGAACTTAAGAGAAGGATTTCAATAACGAGATCATTCAAGCAACTGTTTTAGCACATAAGGGAAATTTTCTCTCTCTTCTTCTTTTCTCTCAACCAAAAAATAGCCGTTTTTTTGTCTCTTTCTCTTCACCGGCGCCGCTCTCGGCGTCGGCCCCTACCCGCCGCCATGGCAAAAACCTCAATTCAAGCTCGGAAATCAAAGGTCAAGTCATCAGGAACAGCTAATTCTGGCTCTTCCTCTGAATCGGGTGGTGTCGACACAAATGGCTCTCCTCTTCTTTCGCCGCAAAATAGTGGTGTCTTAACCCACACCCAGCTTCAAGATCTGGACATATCTATCCCTAAAACAAATTCGGCGATAGATACCTCTAAACCACCAGTCGGTGAACCACCAATCGCCCCTGGCATCTCCATCTCAAACCAGTCATCTACTCAAGCTTATTTGAACCCTCCATCCCAAACCATTTCTCCCCAAGGGCTCTGGAAAGACCTTCTCACAGGTCAATCTTCAGACCTCTCACCAAAGGAGAAACCATTCCTCTTGGAATCCGGTGAAATCTGTGTCAAGATACCGAACACAGTTATTGAAAAGAACAAGAAAGCTTGGACTCCTTTATTATGGGAAAATTCTATGAAGACTCTCCTCCTAGGGGTGTTGTACACGCTATTGTAAACGCTATCTGGAGCAGGCAACGCCGTGACATCTCAGTGTCAAAACTTGAGGGTAATACCTTTCTGTTTCGAGTTCCATGTCCTCATGCTCGCAGAAGAATTCTTAGTCAGAGTCTCTGGCAAATTGATGGCCAGACAATGTTTGTTGGTAAATGGTCCCCGGGAATTACACCTGAGAAGCCTGAACTTTCAATGGTTCCTGTATGGCTCGATTTCACCGGAGTTCCCTTTCAATTTTTCAACAAGGAAGGTTTAAAGGAGATCGCTGGTATTGTTGGCAAGCCAATTATTGTCCATCCCGCCACGGAATCCTTGACAAATCTAGAAGTTGCCAAGGTATACACATTCATTGATCCGAGGAAACCAATCCCCGAATATGTTAATGCGCAATTCGAATCAGGCGAAATAAGAAGAATCAATGTCTCAAGTCCATGGCTCCCTTCTCTATGTTCCTACTGCAAAAAGATAGGACACACCATCTCAAGATGCTCTCAAGCCCCTCCTACTTGCCTTACTTGCAAAAGTGTTCAGCACCAGACTCAAGACTGTCCACGCACAAAAAACAGGACAGTTATTGACTCAGCTAATGGCCACAATCGTTCTAATCTTTTAGGGAAGGAAGTTGATCAAACTCCTTTAATAAACATCCACAGAGGTTCAACTGTTCACAGAGCAGTGGATCAAATCGGTGTTGCTCAAAAAGGAAAAGGAGTGGATCAAAACTCTCTTCCAATTGTTCCAAATCCGACCACGCGGAATTTGACTAAGGATAATGTTTCTCCACAAGGAGGCCCGTCGGCTGGTATAATCTCGCATACTCATCCTCTCGGCCCCCTCGGCTCTCCTCTTAAAATCAATACCAGGGACACTGCATCGTCCAGCCTCCCTCCCTCAGGGTCCCAAGGTGATGGTAATATTGCACTAACCCTTGATCTCTTTACTGATCAAGCCTCTTTTCCAAGCTTGCCATCAAAGACAGCAATCGTAGAGTCTGATTCTGATAAAGGAGGTGCTTCGGAGGATGATGATGACCAAGATTTGTTGGACAGATTTATTCAAGTCTTCTCAAAAAAGCAAAAGAAAAATTTATTAAAACAGAGTAGGGGTAGAGGCCCCTTAAACTTCTAAATATCACCCCTTAATGGATTGTTTTTGCTGGAATGTAAGAGGTTTCAACGATCGGGTAAAACAACGTGGTATTAGGAAATGGTTAAGGCATAATAAGCCTACTTTTGGCAGTCTCATAGAGACTCATGTTCATCCTCAAAGAGCTTCTTCCATGGTGAATAGAGTTCTTCCTGGATGGTCTTTTGATAATAATTATGATTTCTCTAATTTGGGCAAGATATGGATTTTTTGGCAACCTACTGTTAAAGTCACTTTTATCTCCAAATCTCTTCAAGTTATCAATTGTATTGTGAAGTTCCCATATGCCTCCTCGGAATGTCTCATCTCTGTTGTCTATGCATCAACATGTTATAGAGAACGACGCCTCCTTTGGTCTTCTCTTCGTTCTCTTGCTGCAAATCCATCTTTCTCTCACCTTCCGTGGTGTGCTATAGGCGACTTTAATCAGATTCTTAGTTACTCGGAGCACACCGTACCTACTTCAGCAAATCCTACTCGGAGCATGAGGGATTTCTCCTCTTTCCTTATGGATGCTTCTCTCCGGGACCTTGACTACAGTGGGAATAGCTACACTTGGTCAAATAAGCACTCCTCGGGCATTGTTGCCCGTAAACTGGACCGTATTCTCGTAAGTGGCCTTTGGCTCCAGAATTTTCCGAATTCCATTGGAGTTTTTGGAGATCCTGGATTTTTGGATCATAGCCCGAGCTGCCTCTTCTTGGATTCTCTCAAGCCAAGACTTAAGCTGCCTTTTAAGTTCTTCTCTTTCCTAATCGATCACCCCGACTTCTCAAAGGTCGTGAGTGCTTGTTGGACTTCGCTGAGGTTTGATACTTCCAGGATGTTGTCAGTTTCTAAAAAACTTAAGGAACTCAAGCCAATAATTAAAAGTTTCAGCAAAACGAATTTCTCGGGAATTGAAAAGCGGACCCAGGAAGCACTCTCTCACCTTGAATCTTGTCAGCGTGTCCTCCTCTCATCACCTTCGCCTCAAGCAGCTTTAAGAGAACTTCAAGCCGCTAAGAATTGTCACCTTTTAGCGGAAGCCGAAGAATTTTTTTTGAGGCAAAAATCTCGAGTTTGTTGGCTAAAGACGGGGGATTCAAACTCATCCTTCTTTCACCGATCACTCCTCTCAAACCAGTCTCGAAATCGCATTTTGTGTCTTCTTGAAAACAATGACACTGTCATAGACTCTCAGGCAGGTATTAAAAATCTTGCTATCTCTTATTTCTCTAACATTCTTGGTTGTAGGGTTCCCCCTTCCTCTGCCTCTTTTGCAGATATTGGAGCCGTCATCAACTACCGTTGTTCTCCAACCACTTCTAATTTCCTCGCGGCTCAATTCACCGACCTAGAGATTCAACAGGCTTTTTTCTCACTCCCAAGGAATAAAGCTCCGGGTCCCGACGGTTACCCGGTGGATTTCTTCACGGCACATTGGGAAACTGTGGGTAGAGACATGATAGACGCTGTTTCTGAATTCTTCAATTCGGGCACCCTTCTCAAACAGTAGAATTCAACTCTCTTGGCCCTAATCCCAAAGAAACCCAATGCAATGTATCTCACGGATTTTCGCCCAATCTCTTGTTGCAACACGGTCTATAAAGTGGTGTCAAAGCTCCTAGCAAATCGTCTTAAGAAAGTGGTGGGTGAGATAGTTTCACCCTCTCAATCAGCCTTTGTCCCGGGTCGTTTGCTGGTGGAAAACGTACTATTGGCAACAGAGCTTATTAGTGGATACAACACAAAATCAATATCCAAGCGAGCTCTCCTCAAAGTTGATCTCAAAAAAGCATTCGACTCGGTCAAATGGGATTTTGTATTAGCTACTTTAGAGGCAACAAATTTCCCTCCAACCTTTATCAACTGGATCCGCCAATGCCTCACTTCTCCATCCTTCTCAATATCCATAAATGGCGAGTCTTGTGGCTACTTCAAAGGGACCAAAGGTCTTAGACAAGGCGACCCGCTCTCCCCATACCTCTTCGTCATCGTTCTTGAAGTTTTCTCTAGCATTCTTAAGAAGGCTTTTACGGAGGGTTCTATTGGATTCCATCCACTTGCAAACAATCCCGACATCACCCACCTCGCTTTCGCCGACGACATAATGGTTTTCTTTGACGGTAAAAAATCTTCTCTCTTGCATATTCTCGACTCTTTGAATCTTTTTGCAGGATGGTCCGGACTTCACATAAGCCCTTCAAAATCGGAGCTCTTTACAGCGGGAATGAACCATCAAGAATCTAATGAACTAGCCAGTCTCGGATTCTCTCTTGGTTCATTACCCATTAGATACTTGGGCCTTCCCCTTATGCACCGAAAGCTCAGAATCTAGGAATATAAGCCTCTCTTGGACAAAATCAAACTCCGTTTCAGCTCATGGTCCTCCAAATCTCTGTCCTATGAAGGTAGAAGCCTTCTAATCTCATCGGTCATTTACAGTATGGTAAATTTATGGTCCTCCGCCTTTCTTTTACCAAAAGCATGCCTAGCAGAAATTCAAACTTTATGTACTAGATACTTATGGAGTGGGCAAATAGCAAACAAGGTTCATGCAAAAGTTTCTTGGTCATCACTTTGTCTCCCTAAAAATGAGGGCGGATTGGGGTTTAGGGATTTTCATCTCTCGAATAAAATTCTTACTCTAAAGATACTTTGGATGCTATTTAGCAACAAAGCTTCTCTTTGGGTAAAGTGGCTTCACGCCTATCGCTTAAAAGGGGATTGTCTGTGGGCAATTGATGTTAAGCCCCATTTCTTACCAACTTGGAAATCAATTCTAGCCCTTAGACCCCTTGCCTCAAACTTTATGAGACCAATTTTAGGAAATGAGATTGCTACTTTCTTTTGGTATGATGTTTGGACCCCCCTAGGTCCTCTACTAACATTCTTCGGGCCAAATGGTCCGAGAGAGCTTGGAATCCCCTTGTTTTCTTCTGTTGCAGGCGCTGCTACGGACACCGGTTGGCGACTCCGAGGAGCTAGATCACAAGCAGGTGAATCCCTCCAGATATACCTCTCAACAATAACTCCACCATCCCCTCTAGCGCAAGAAGATGAATGGTCCTGGGAGGTCCCTGGTTCTACTTCTAGAACATTCAACACCAAAACTACATGGGAAACTCTTCGTCATAGATCTGCTCCATGCTCTTGGGCCACCTCGGTCTGGTTTTCGGGAGCAACTCCAAAACACAGTTTCATGTTTTGGATCTCTAATTTGAACCGTCTACCAACCCGTGACCGTCTTCTTTCTTGGGGTATTATCACCTCCGCCACTTGTCCTCTCTGCAACGAGTTTCAGGAAAACAGAGATCATCTTCTCCTTCGATGTAGATTCTCGGAACAGATTTGGGCCTTCTCCCTTCGTCGTTTAGGCTATGGCTCTTTCTTATTCCACAACTGGTCCACCCTCATGGCTTGGCTTCACCAACCTGACCGGATTGCTCCCCAAATTCTCCGTCGTTTGCTTATCCAGGCCACCACGTACGTAATATGGAATGAACGCAACTCTCGCATCCACACGGCTACTTCATCAACTATCTCATCAATCACCAAGCGGTTGGATAGACAAGTCCGCGACACCATTCTTGCTCATCGAAAGCTGAAGAAGTTTAGAGATCTAATGGAAGTGTGGCTCCGCCATGCTTGATGCTTGATTCCACTTAAAAGATTCCCCTTTGTTATGTTTTTTATCGCTTACTAGTTGGCTTCTCTCTGTTTTAATTTTTTTTGTCAGGGAAAACCCAGATTGCATCTAAACTATTGTAGCTGCTACAATCCCTTTCATGTTTAATGAAATTCAAATTTTTAACCAAAAAAAAAACTGTTTTAGCACCACAAATAGTTGGTATTGATCCCATGCAGAAAAGTAGTAATTATTCATACTCATCTTATACCTCCATGCTATATAGCTTTAACCTTACTTATTATATATTTTCTATTAAAAAGAACAATGTATCTTGAAAATGCATATTACAAATCTGCCAAAGTCGTTCTCTAGAAATGCAAAAGCTTTAGTAGATTATTGCATTACTCACCAGGCTCAAAAAGTATGTGAAAAATTTTGAGTCACCAATACCATGTTCTTAATGGTGGAGAGTATAATAAGTGTTGACTAGTGTTTGGCTCTGGTTGTCTAATTTTGTTATTTCTTATTTTCACACTCTTCTATCTAATTTTGAGAGCCGCCAACATGATTGGCGGCAATTCTTTAAATGTTATGATGGAGGAAAAGGTCATAGAGCTAACTTATAAGCTTCAATATTCTAATTACAACCTCATCCAATGTGAATTTGATTCTGATTAAAGTTTTCTTACAATGTGAATTTGATTATCGTTAGAGTATGAAAGTTGACCCATTAAAGTTTTCTTACAATGTGAATTTGATTCTGATTTCACTTCTGCTATATATGGTAAATAAGAATTACAAGTTAGTTTCTTAACGCAACTAAGAGTCGAAGTATTCAATTATTATGAAATTGTTTTATTTTTGTCGCATTTAACATTCTATAGTTTTAGTATATTTGCACTTCGATAACATGTAAATATCTCGACATTATTTAAGGCTTTCTAGCTAATTATGTTTTGTATGATTTCATATTTTTGAAGAAAAAGATCATGCAAGCAAAAAAGTAAGAAGTTAACAGCATTAGCATTGTGGTAGAAGTCGATGTTCTCAAAAACTTGTGTAGCAAGAGTTTATGATATGCAAGACATAACATATAATGGTTTATCAGATTGCAAACTTGTATTTTAATGGATATTACTTTTTTAACATAGGCAACTCTGAAACTTGAGCAATCTCTATAAATAGGGATTAAGAAAAAAACACGGGCATATGCCCGGATACCGACCTAGTAATAATAATATTATAGTGTTTTCTTTTTCTCTTGTTCTTCCACCTCATATGTTTCCTCTCTATTTAATCGTTATCACCTAAATGGAGTCATAAAGTATATAATCAGCAATTTACTTATAAAATTTGTTAGTTTCCTAAATATTAGCAGTACAATGTCATTGTCTTAACTATAATCAAACCAAATTGGCTAATAACCTAATTCACCCCTTTGTTTTACCTGATTTATGTGCGATCATTGTGACATGCGTCATTTCAACATGACGAAGATTTCTATTAACATTTCGTAGTATAATTAATGAAAGCATCGATTTCAAATCCCTTGGCTATAAAAGTATATACGAGGTTTGAATATCCATTTTATCGATCAGTCCTTTCTGGGTTCAGGTGTCTGGCATCCCGCTGTAATACATAACTCCTGAAATGATTGTCCATATCGGACATAACCTTGGTCGTTTCATTGAAACTGACTACAATAGTGATGGTAATGTTCATGTTGACTATGTCCGCATCCGTCTGCTGTGGGATGTGACTTAGCCTCTCCAATTTCAACGCCGATTTCAATTTGGTGAAGAGGCCTGTGTGCTTAAGCTTCTCTACGAGGATTCTGCCAATCATGTGGATCGATGCAACATAAAGCCATCGAATGTCCTTTAAACAATCAAGCCAAAGGAGGAGAACCGCCGAGTGATGATGATGACAACCATGATGCAGATGATGCAGATGACTCGCCTAGCTCCTAATTCTCTTTTCATTAGACCTTTACCGAATCATGAGAGTGGAAATGATGGACCAAAGCCTAAAGATGAGGTGTAAGAACATACCGATGATCAACCACACAAGAAGCGTAGAATGTCTGATACATGTATTAATGAACCAAAACTTCTTTGCTGTGATATGAAACAGGTCTACGTCGATGAGGATTTCATGGAAAGCACTCCCAAGAGGCAGCGAATCCATACTGAATCACTTGAAGTGCGTAATTGGTTTGTGGTGCCCTGAAGAAGGAGCTCCATGTACAACAACCGAGGCTGTTGGGCCTTCGGCGACAAACAACCAAAACAGTGATGGTGCGGTCGACCATACACCGGATTCCAAATGAATGCAACATTTTGGAACTGTCGGGGTTTAAAGGAAATCCCGGTAATTCGACGCCTAAAAGGAATGCTAGCCAAGTATTCCTTGGAGTTACTCTTTTTAGTTGAGACTAAAAATTTAGATGACAGAGTTCGTGATGTATGTTCTCAACCAAGCTTTGATTATGTAAAATGTGTATCACCAATAGGACTAAGTGGTGGTCAAGCCCTCTTATGAAAAAGGACGATTAATGTGTCCTGTACATATATGGATGCTAGAATTATTGATGTATCAATTAATAAAGTTGGTATGAAGTTCTACTTGTCTTGTGTGTATGGTCACCCAATTCATCAATTTCGACACTATCTTTGGGAAAGATTACAAAGGATATCAATAAACAGGAAAGATCCTTGGCTACTCATGGGAGAATTTAATGAAATGCTAAGCAATATGAAAAAAAGAGGGGGTCGAATTAGAGATGAGTGGACATTCTATGATTTTCGTAATATGATAAGCCACTGTAACTTGTGTGATATTCCTTTCACGGGTGGTTTCTTTACATGGTCTGGAACTAGACAAAAGCAAATTGTGCAATGTAAGCTAGATAGGGTAATGGCTAATAGCAGTGGATGGCCAATTTTCCAGCATCATCAGTTTGATTTTTAGAGAAGACAGGCT
>OVAV01000802.1:0-15846 GCA_900406375.1 Iberis amara | reverse complement strand
TCGTGTCTTATTTGAAGATAAAAGATGCATAATCTTAGATTATATGGGGAAGAATNTATGAAGAAACAGCTATGATAACGAGTGAGCAAGAGACAATGGAGATATGGCATAGGAGATTCGGTCATGTGGGAAACTCAAGAATGCAACAAATGCAGAACAAAAAATTGGTAAATGGTTTACCAAAATTTCAAGTAAACAGAGAAACATGCGGAACGTGTAACCTTGGAAAACAAACACGAGAAGCTTTTCCGAGAGAATCTCAAACCAAAACAAAAGAGAAGCTTGAGATTGTGCACACAGATGTATGCGGTCCAATGCAAAGTCTTTCACTTGATGAAAGCCGATATTTCTTATTGTTTGTGGATGATTATACTCACATGTGTTGGGTATACTTTCTTAAGAACAAGTCTGAAACTTTCTTGATGTTTAAGAAGTTTAAGGCCATGGTGGAGACTCAATCAAGTTGTAAGATCAAAACACTTCGATCCGATGGTGGTGGTAATTTACTTCAATTGAATTTAACAAATACTATGAACAAGAAGGAATTCAGAGGCAAGTTACAGTGCCGTACTCGCCTCAACAAAACGGCGTTGCGAAACGTAAGAATCGGTCGCTTGTGGAAATGGCACGAACTATGATTGTTGATCAAGGAGTTCCACTTAAGTTATGGGCAGAGACTGTGTATACATCTGCATATTTGCAAAATCGTTTACCCACAAAAGCTATTGAAGATGACACTACACCAATTGAAAAGTGGAGTGGACATAAACCGACAGTGTCACACTTAAAGATATTTGGAAGTTTATGTTTTGTACATGTGCCAGACGAGAAGAGAAGAAAACTAGACATGAAAGCAAAACGTGGAGTATTCATTGGCTATAGTAACCAATCAAAAGGCTACAGAGTTCTAATCTTACATAATAATAAAGTGGAAGTGTCTAGAGACGTGGCATTTGAAGAAGGAAAGAAGTGGGATTAGAAAACACAATTAGAAGTCAAAAAGCAAACTGTTTTGCCTATTGAAAATTCTCAAGTGCAACAAACAGAAGAAAATCAAAGAGTGTCAAGTCCAATACTCTCTCAAATTGACGATGGTGATGAACCAGAAACTTCAGAACCACCAAGAGGATACAAGTCCATGAATGAAATCCTACAAGTAGCACCAAGAGTTGAATTTGAAGAAACAGCTCAGACAAATGAAGCATGTTTTCTTGTAAATGAAGAACCACAGACATATGATGAAGCTTGTGAGATTAAAGAATGGAGAGAAGCCATGAATGAAGAAATAAAAATGATTGAGAAGAACCAAACATGGCAACTGGTACACAAACCAGAGAAGAAGAATCTCATTAGAGTGAAATGGATATATCGCATCAAGACAGATGAAAATGGAAATCCAATCAAGTATAAGGCAAGGTTAGTGGCAAGAGGATTCTCTCAAGAATATGGTGTTGATTATCTTGAGACATTTTCCCATGTTTCAAGACATGATACAATTCGAGCAATTCTTGCTTATGCGGCACAAATGAAGTGGAAGCTCTATCAAATGGATGTGAAATCTGCATTTCTAATGGAGAACTTGAAGAAGAGATCTATGTTGCACAACCATCTGGGTTCGTGATTGAAGGTGAAGAAGAAAAAGTTTTAAAGCTACATAAAGCTTTATACGGTTTAAAACAAGCCCCTCGGGCTTGGTATGGGAGAATCGATTCATATTTTCTTAAACATGATTTCAAATAAGCATGAATGATGCAGCTTTGTATGTGATGAAAAAAGGAGATGATATTCTGATCGTAAGTTCGTACGTGGACGACATCATCATCACAGGAAACAACTCTCATCTCATTAACAAATTCAAGGTAGATATGAAGAAGGAGTTTGAGATGACAGATTTGGGGTTGTTGAATTATTTTCTTGGAATGGAAATAATTCAAAATAATCATGGTATTTTTCTTTCACAAGAAAAGTATGCATGTAAACTTGTTGAGAAGTTTGGCATGAAGGGAAGCAAGAGTGTAAATACCCCGCTTACACCACAAAGAAAGAATATTGAAGACAATGAAGAGTATGAAGAACCAACCAAGTTTCGAAGTATAGTTGGTGGACTTCTATACCTATGTGCATTAAGGCCAGACTTGATGTTTGCAAGTTCTTATCTCTCAAGATACATGTCTATGCCACTCAAGAAACACTACCAAGAAGCCAAAAGAGTTTTAAGATATGTCAAAGGTACATCTAACTTTGGTGTTTAGTTCACAAGTGCTGAAAAACCAGAATTATTGGGCTATTCAGATAGTGATTGGGGTGGCTCAAATGAAGACAAGAAAAGCACTTCTGGATATGCTTTTACTCTTGGATCTGCAATGTTCTGTTGGCAATAAAGCAAGCAACAAACAGTGGCTCAATCAACCGCAGAGGCAGAGTATATTGCAGTATGTGCAGCAGCGAATCAAGCTATTTGGCTACAAAGACTTTTGGAAGAAATGGGTTTTAACTTTAAAGGAGGTGTTTGAATTTACTGTGATAACAAATCTGCAATTGCAATTGGCAAGAATCCAGTGCAACATCGAAGAACCAAGCATATTGAGATAAAGTATCATTTTGTTCGTGAAGCAGAACATAAGAGACTTATTCTACTCAAGTATTGCCAAGGAGAAAATCAGATTGCAGATCTCCTTATGAAAGCACTTGGCGTTACAAGATTTGAAGAGCTAAGGAGGAAGCTTGGAGTAAAAGAAAAACTCAATTAAGAAGGAGTGTTGGTCCATAATTGAGTTATTGATTATGTCTGAAGATTATCTAGTTCGTATGTATTAAGGGTAGTTATTTATTATGTAGAGTCACAAGCAAGAAGAATCACGACTCTTACTTGTCCTACTGTTTAGTGTATATTGGTTGACGACTATAAAAACATTGTCGTTGTCTTTGTAAACTGTGTGTGTATTTTTCATATTAATACAATAACTTTTACAAGATGTTCATCGATGTTAGCTTTTTGCAGGGTTTGGATGCAATGTACTTTGTAAGTTGTATATTACACAACGTAAACTCATTTGTTATTTTTACATTAATTATTTTATTTTTATTATTTTATTTCTATTTGAAAAGTTATTTTAACTAATCATCAACTCAGTGGAATGTAGCAAAACACAATTTTCACTAATTTTGTTGAATAAAATATTTTATTGTGCTACCAAATCATGTCAAATGTTTTTGAATGGTGTGAATATGGAAAAATGAAATCACAACTTTCTATTTGACGCACAAAATGTATTAATAAATATGTTTTTCGTAATTTATTTAACATGGCTCAAAAATTTAGTTGTTAAATTTCTCAATAAATCATGTCATAATAAATTTTTATGAAAAATTATATCGTAAGTGCATTTAAATAAATAAAATAGAAAAAATTTCAAGTGAATACCAACTAACTATTTAAAAACCGGAGCTTCTACCTCTAGTGGTAAAGGCTCACAGCTGTGAGTTCCGCCACCTGGGTTCGAATCCCGGCCACCGTCAATTAACATGGGGTGAATTCGGTGGCCCTCCTGGATATCCTTGGCGACTGCGAACGCTTTGGACCTAGTCGGAGTCCTTCGGGGCTCCGGATACCAGGGTCATCAAAAAAAAAAAAAACTAACTATTTAAAAATTTATACTAAAGAGTTTATTAGAGAATAGTTAAATAAAATCTAAAGATACACAAAAAGAAATTTTTTTGCATAATCTCATATATTAAATGCAAAGTAACTTTGCCTACGTGTCGCGGCCAGAATGAGTTTCAGGCTTTAAATTACCATTATGAGTTTAATATAATCGTTTATTTACTATTCATGCCATTCGATTTAAATTACCATTATTTATTAAAAACATGAAATTAATATGAAAATATTTACATATAAATCTTTTAATATATGATCGCATATGCACTCGGTATATTATTTTGTAGCCTATAAATAAAGCTCTCCTTTCCTCATAAACTCATCCACCTTTTCTCTCAATTTGGTAGGTTTTGTTCTTCGTTTTTTTATTTCTGTTTATTTTTTTTTATGTTTGATCTATTTTCACCGTAATTTTGGTTAAAATATTCCTAAAGGAAATTAGTGTGCATTCCAATGCAAAAACTAAACGAGAATATGATCCTATCAATCGATCATTAGAAGTCTTAATTCTCATTATGTTTTTACATTGTAATTCAAATTGCTTAGTTTATGATTACTTTGATCTATTATGGAGAAGCTTCATAGTTTGTACATTTTTATTCTTGTGTGTAAATATTTTTTAGTCGGATTTTCTATTTTTCCTAAAGTTTTTTTAAATTTTTTTTATCACGTTTTTAACTTATTTTTATCTCTGATGAGAGGTTATAATGACTAGAACAACTCAATCATATATGTATTCATATAATTTTTTGTGTTCATATATTGTGCATATCATCATCTTGAATCTAACTCATACAAATATATGATATTTATTTTGTTATGTATTTTAATATCAGATTAGTTTTTAATTTGTTTGTGCATAATTCGTGCGTACAATTATTATTATGTGCAAAATTTTTTCAAATTTCGGGTTTATGTGAATAAAAGTTTTTGCATAAAGTAATATCATGCGCAGATTTTGGGTTTTCAGAAGAAAATTAATATTTTTATTTTTGTTACATTATTATTCTTTTGTAAATTTTTGTGCATATTTTGTACATATGCGAATTAGGTTTTCTCGTAGTTTTTTGTTTCGTGCAAATTTTGTGCATATGCGAATTAGGATTTTCTCCAATTTTTCTGATTCATGCAACTTTTGTGCATATGCTAATTAGGATTTTTCGCAATTTTATGTTTTGTACAAATTTTGTACATATGATAATTAGGGTTTCTCACAGTTTTCTATTTCGTATAAATTTTGTGCATATGTGAATTAGGGTTTTCTCGCACTTTTTTTGTTTCGTGTAAATTTTGTGAATATGCAAATAAGGGTTTTCTCGCATTTTTCTGTTTCGGACAAATTTTGTGCATATGCGAATTAGGATTTTCTCGCATTTTTCTGATTCATGTAAATTTTGTGCATATGCGAATTAGGGTTTTCTCGCAGTTTTAAGTTTCGTGCAAATTTTATGCATATGCAAATTTAGGTTTTCTCGC
The DNA here is from genome assembly GCA_900406375.1 of Iberis amara. Lineage (NCBI taxonomy): Eukaryota > Viridiplantae > Streptophyta > Magnoliopsida > Brassicales > Brassicaceae > Iberis > Iberis amara. Next base: position 10,709 of record OVAV01000802.1, on the reverse strand, counting down.
ATTTTTATGATTCGTGTAAATTTTGGGCATATGAGAATTAGGGTTTTCTGTTTCGTGCAAATTAGGATTTTCTCGCATTTTTCTGTTTCGTAGATGGGAATTAAGGTTTTCTCCCAGTTTTCTGCTTTGTGCAAATTTTGTGCATATGTGAATTAGAGTTTTTTTGCAGTTTTCTATTTCATGCAAATTTTATGCATCTGTGAATTAGAGTGTTTTCATAGTTTTCTGTTTCATGAAAATTTTGTGCATATGCGAATTAGGGTTTTCTGTTTCAATTAAATTAGGATTTTCTCGCATTTTTCTGTTTCGTGCTAATTTTTTGAATACGGGAATTCGGGTTTTCTCCATTTTTCTGTTTCTTGCAAATTTTGTGCATATGCAAATTTTGTCCATATGCGATTAGGGTTTCTCGCATTTTTCTTTTTCGTGCAAATTTTGTGAATATGCAAATTAGAGTTTTCTCGCTTTTTCCTGGTTCGTGCAAATTTTGTGAATATGTGAACTAGGGTTTTCTCGCAGTTTTATGTTTCGTGCAAATTTTATGCATATGCGAATTAGGGTCTTTTCACAATTTTCTAGTTCGTACAATTTTGTGCATATTCTAAATAGGGTTTTGTCGCATTTTTCTATTCCGTGCAAAATTTGGACGTTTGCGAATTAAGGTTTTCTCGCATATTTTTTCTGGGTAAAATTTGAGTGTTTGCGAATTATGTTTTTTTATTTGCATATATAATAATTTTATTTTTTGTTATGGAATTCATCAATAAAATAATTACATTCGTAAGTTATTCATTATGTTTTTAATTTATTTTTACATGCAAATAATTTATACATTATTTATAGTCGATTATTTCAATGTTTTTGTTTAATATATTAAATAAATCGGTTATTAAGATAATATTTTGGCCTATTATAAATATTCAAACATATATGAAAATTGAATATTTATGAACATCTAGTACATTTAAAAGAAAAAGGATAGATCATTACAAAATTTTATTGCGATTATTCAATAGAATTTTATCATTATACTAAGTAAAATTATTTTGAAATATGTAAATTAATGTTAAACCTTTAATTTGTTCAATTTTTCTCTATAGGTCATATATGGTGCATAAAATTCTACTTTATACACTAATAAAACTAGAGAAGGGTATTTCTTTGATAAGTGCCATCTCATGGCGAATTTGGAAAGTGAGAAATGATCTATGTTTTAACAACCGTCGCTGGTCCATACCATCTATCATAACTCAGGCCATTCAGGATAGTCAGTTGTGGGAAAATGCTTTTACTACAGCCACAACCAATCCCCCTAAACTCTACACAGACCACCATCAACCTATTCACCAACCCTCACATCCAATGGCAACCAACATTTTAACTTCTCCTTCTCCGACACTCCAAACTCACCCTCCCTCATTCTATTATCTCGTTGAAGGATCCTGTACAAATGCAACATCACCTTGCGGTATTGCCTGGACTCTATACAATGACGCTTCGAACTTACTAATTTATGCATGTTTCTCATCTGTACCCCCTCGCCCATCACCCATTACGACAGAGGATGAAGCTCTTGTATTAGTAGTTTCATAGGTCAAGAATTTAGGCTATCATAATGTTCATTTGGCATGGACAATAAGTCTTTACTACAGGCAATTGCTAATACAAGATCATCATTAGCCTCCAGAGCATTATCAACTTCATCACTTTCCTATCCACATTGCCGGCCTTGGTGTATTTTTATGTGCAACGTTTAAATAATGCTCATACGGATAACTATGTAAAATATGCTAGATTATCTTTGGCATCTCCAACGATCCGTTGGACTGTACACTAACATTATCTCTTAATATAAAGCTAGGTTGACAAAAGAAACAAATTAGAGAAGGGTATAGAAGGAGAATGACGGTCGGAATTAGGGAGATGGGTCCCATAAAATTGAGACGCCACGTGGAGTAATCAGAGCCACCTTGGTTTGCTCCCTCCTCTGACACTGCCCGTTTCATGTGCATCTACCTCTAACATTTTAGTATTTTTCTTGTATTTTTTTGTCTTTGATTCTTAATTATTTTACACTTTGGTCTTTCTTTTCTTTATCACTCTTTCCATTTTCTTTTGTCAACATAAATGTATTAGATTAAAAGAAACCCATAAAGGGTACACGATCTCCTACTAAGAAGAATTTACACACCCACAAAGAGTAATTGGTTTCATAAAGAGATGATAAAACTAGACCTAAACTAAAAGATAAATATCCCAAAGTGGGATTACATGCACGTAGAAGGATAAACCTTGTGAAGTAGACTACTTCCCTTGCATCCGTATAAAGCGACTGAAAGCCGAGACGGGAAGTAGGGGTCAGAACCCAATGTAGGTGATCCTAATAACCCAAAACATCTATGTTGACAAGATAAGAAAAAAACCAAAATGACAAAGGTCCATGACACACTTTTAAAAAATTTAAGCTTATCTGACCCAACAAAAAACTAGTAAGACCGAAAATAAAGCTCAAAGGACCCATGACACAAAACCAGGACCGAAAATAAAGAAAAGGAAGTGTGCGCCGGATCCTCACGCCACGTGTCCATCATGTGTCCGCTGTCGTCCCGAGACACGAAGCACGGAGTAAGAACCGGCGGCGGAAACCGCCGTTGAAGCAACTGGCAAAAAGGAGCCAAAGCAGCAACTTATCCCAACGAGACTCCCTACCGGCCAACTTCCGATTGAGACCAGATCCATAATTCCCAAAGCCAGAAATTAACATGCAGACCGAAGGAGATGAAGATCGCTACTCAGACACGAAACCGAAAGGTGGTAGAAGTCGGAGCAGGAGGCGAATCACAATCTCCAAAACGCGGTAGTGATGGAATGCAAAGATGGACGCTAGTGATGAGGAGGACGCCGGGAAAGAGAGGATGGGGACCAAAAGGAAAAAGATCTGTACAAACCGGAAAACAAAAGACGAGAGAAAAATATATGTATAGCCGTCCAGCGCCGGCACAAGGCCGGTCGCCAGCGGTGAAAGGGTCGGATTGAGTGCGATCAGCAAAGAGGAGAATAATAGAAGAGAGAGGACAAATTTTGAGAGGATCCAAAAGAAGTTCTATATAACTCTTTCCAATTAAGTGTTCTATATAACCAAACGTGGAGCATGAACTATTCATAAATAATTGAAACCCACGATCTTAAGACTACAAAGATCAAAAAGGCAAACAAGCCATTCCAAAAAACTCTATAGCTTCTCTCTTAACCACCGTTGCTCTCCCACCACCATTATTTGTTCGTTTTCGCTGGTGTCCGGCCGTCGGCCGGCACCGAGCGTGTAAATATCTTTTGTTTTTTTTCTGGTCTCTTTTCCACATTTTCTCGATTCTCCGATTTTTTTTCTTTTTTGGGTTTGATTTGCTTTGCTTCAAGTTTTTCTCTGCATGTATCTCTGTTGTCTTCAGCATACGATTGAGCTTTGATTCTCATGCTTGGTTTTCGTCACTTATCCTCTGCATAATCTCTCATTAGTGTCCATCACTCTATGGTGGCTGCATGTGGCTAGCATGGTGTTTTGGCGCTGTCCTTGGCTTGTTCTACGGCGGAGAACTGATGCTTGTAGTACGGAGGCGCGGGGAGAGAAGTCTAACCGGACTGAAGTCGGATTGGTGGGGACAAATTTTGGGTCTCATGCACATGGGTATGCGCGATGCTCCTATATGGCTCTGGGCTGGAATCTTGGCTTGTTGGCTTATGGGCCACTTGCCGATGTGGTTTGGTGCTCGATTCCGTTTTGCAGGGCTTGGTTGCATGGGCCGGATATCAATGATTCCATCATCTGGTTATGGTGTGGCGGTTTACAGAGCCTTGTGGTACCATGTGAGGCATTTCAGGTGGCAGATGGCGTGTTAGCAGCTGCAAGTGGCGATATTGGGTGTCAGACAGAATTACATATGCATGGATTAGGTCTGGGCCGATTCCCCAATTGTGACAAGCCCAATTTTACTTCTGCTAAGCCCAACACGCATCTTTTGTTTTGTCTATCATGTATATATGTCAATCTTGTACTAGGACGTTCTATTGTCGACATTTAGTTGTATTAGGTTCTAGAAACCCAACCTTGTGGATCATGCATCCTACTAGGCGATTTGGCATCAATTATTACCGAGTTTATGGACAATTATAGATAATAGTCTAGTTTTAATATTTTCTTGTATCGGATGGGTTCAACTCCGATATGGAGTTTTTAGTAACCTTTTTGTGAGGCCCTTTATTCTCAAATGGGTTTGTAATCTTTCCTATGTGGGACAACATGTATCTTTTGTGGGTTTTCTTTGATTCAATATTATTAATTGTCGGGAAAAAAAAACTATGAGCATGTTCTTTTGTTCTTTTTTTACTTTTACATGATAGTCTTTTATTAATCAAAAGTTCTTTATAAAAACGAAAAATCGTTAACCAAATTCATAGAACTTAGAGTCAGGGTTTATATACCAATCCCTTAATCTTAAGCCCATTAGTATTAATTTTGTTTTGAGTCCATTACTAGCCATAGGGCCCACCTCTTTAATAACTTATCCCTTTCTGAATTTCACGTTAGGCTTTAGGCCAACGGATCTTACTAACTATTTTTCAAAACAATACGACAAATAAAAACAGAGGAAATATCCCACATCGGAGAAAATGCGTGGCGGATTCACGATCTAGCGGCGGCGAAGTACGCCAAAGGTCCGACAAATGCTGCGTTGATGTATGTGGCCGGTTCTGAGTGACTGTAATCGTCTCTTTGGTCTGGATACCCATCGTTCTGATTTGGTCCTCCTACGATTGCTCCTGTAAGAATGTTAGGGTTAGGGTTTTGAGTGTAGAAGGATTGGAATCCGCCGTTGCAGCCTAATGATTGGGAACGGAGTGCGTGGGAAGGAAGAGACGATGCCCGGTGGTGGATTCTTTTTGGGAAATTGGGTCCGAATCCTACCATGTATGACATTTTGATTGGGTTCTCTCCGAGTATGTAATCCACTTGTTGCTTCGATACGCTTATCAAGGCATTGGGGACGATAACGGAGTTTCCACAGTTGAAGGTGTGTCTCGTGGCTTTCATATATTTGGCGTAAGTCGTGAGCAAGAATGTTATAGAGGTTACATATTGCAGATTGCTTTGAGGTAACTTGTACATTAATCCTCCTGTAATAGTTAGTCACGTTTTAGATGCTGAGGAGAAGAATTTTATATCGATTATTATTCGAGGAAGGTGTTTTAAGTGACCTTGAGTGTATTGTGTTGAGGAGGAAGGAGAATTTGGTAGGATTTTGCACATGAAATTCTCAGCTGCTTGCTTGTATGGTTCAAAGTTGCTGTCTTTGTTAAGTAATGCTCGCTGCCAAAAGTAACAGATTTTTTGTTGTGAATTAGTGAAGCAAAGAGTGATATGTTAAGCTATGCTCTATGACTTTTTTTAGTAGCAAGTGCGAGACATACCCTTGAGAGAAGGACATAGGCACCAGCATACTTATTGTCCCAGCTGAAGATATCAGGCTGATCTCCACCTCCTAGAGATTTTATGAAGTTTGCGTAATACGGGTTATTTGTTGCTCTCAGCAGCCAAGCAGCACCCCACATTAGCTCGTCCTGTCATCATAGATTCACATTTTGAAATGAGGGTCTGATGTAGTGGTAAGAGTGGTTTAGTTGCAATGATTCATTCAGATTTGTCTCTTGGAAAGAGATGAAACATATGAACGCAGACCTTGTAACCCGAGTAGGAGCAGTAGAAAGGACAAACGGATGAAGAAAGGGAATCGCTATAAGCTCCCCTGTACTGAATGGCAAACTGCATCACATTCTTAGCTGTTGCCAGCAACAAACGCGAATATTTGGAATCAACTTTTCTGAAAACCATAGAAGCTGCAGCAAGAGCTGCTGCTGTTTCAGCTGCAACATCAGAACCGGGGTTAGAAGAAGATACAGAGTAGACTGTACGAGGTGTGTCCATGTCTTCAGGCCGTTCCCAGCATTTATGATCAACATTAGGATCCCCTACCCCAACATAAAGCTTCCCCGGAGTGGCTCTAGCACATTTGAGCAGATAATCCGTGGCCCAACGAATGTTCACTCGCGCGTTTTGCAGCTCAGGACCCAACCGCTTACCATACTCAAGCGAGCTCCATGAAAGCATCGTGGTGGTAAACGCCATTGGGAAATTGAACTTGACATTGTCTCCTGCGTCATAGTACCCACCGGTTAAGTCCACCTGCAATTCATATAGTTCTCTTGCTTAATTAGTTATCAATGTTACTTAGAAAGATATCGTCTTTAACACTTGAAATGAAATGGTTTTTAAGAAAGAATGTACATGAGCGGATGAGCCATCAGAAAGGCCGGAACTATCCCTCCAGGAGACTTGTTGGTCTTTAGGGAGACGACCGGATCGCTGACCTTGGAAGAAGAGCAATGACTTGGAGAGAGCTTCTCTGTAATTTGGGTGGGCATCAACATTGCCCATGAGAAGAGAGGAGAAAAGGAAGAGGAAGAACAAATAAAAAGTCATTTTTAAGACAGAACTTAATTACTTTTGAGGTACGAATCTCCGATATAAAAGGTTTACATATACTCCCTCTGTTTCACAAAAAGTGTCACTTTGAAGTTTTACACACATATTAAGAAATTTATCTTTTCCACAAAAACATCATTAAATATGATGAAATCAACCAATAGAAATAAAGACTGCATAATACTATTGGCTAGAAAAGTCAAGATGCATTAACTTTTGCATAGAAATTCTAAAATGACACTCTTTGTGAAACAAAAAAAATCCTCTAAAATGACACTCTTTGAGAAATGGAGGAAGTATATAAGAGATTAGTTGTGAACAAAAAAAAAAGTTTACATATATATAAGAGATTAGTTAATTGGAGAGAGAAAATGATGATGGTATATGGCTTTTTGAAACACTTGACTGTTCCTAAACCTTAATTTCTCCATTCTAAATTCAATTTTTCTCGGTTAATATTTTACCTTAATTTGTCCGACCAAATCCCCTTTTTCTCTGTCTATTCTTAATCTTTAGCTTTGTTTATCCATTTAAAGTATAATCTTTTTCTTTTTCTTTAAATAGTTAAATCGTTTACTACATCCTAAGTTGTTTATTTTTCTAAAAGTGGACACATGAATAAACGAAATATAAACGCACGGAACGACTTTGTGTCTGCCTAAAAATACACTGTTATGGTCAAAAGCCAAAATGCAAAAGTGGAACTATTGTATCATACGATGTAAATTTCCGAGGAATTTGTGATGTAACGCATTTATATTCTTGATATATGTATTTAATTTGGCTATTTGCGTTGCTCGAATCAGATCTTGTTACAGGAAACTGAGCGATCTTCTAATACAAAATTGATATAGTTGTGATATAATACACCTTCTCCATTATTTCTGTCAAATTTTGAGAAATATTACTGTGGGAATGTTTGAGCAAAAATTACTGTGGGAATATACAGTATATACTTATTCGAAAATACCATTTAACAACTTTTTTCAAAAATACTATCTTCATTCTTCATTATCTATGTTATAAAGCTTAGAGATTTTATGAATCCTTATACACTACTTTAGAAACTTTATAAATCGTACTCTTAACATATTATACATCATTTATAACACTTTAAAAATATGAGTGTTATAAGATCAATGTATGGTCTTAAAACGATGCTTTTTTAAAGTAGCTAAAATAGTGGAATTTTTTGGAAAATAATATTTTTCAGTGTTATATCTTAAATTGCTCCTTGTATATATTAACACTGACAACAATTTTTTTTTTTTTAAGATAATACACTGACAACAATTTATTATGGGTTAAACTCTGCATCAGATTTTTTTTTAAAAAAACTTAATTTATGATAAGCTAATTTAAAATATTACTTATTATGAAATAATTGTATATCACATGTCTAATTTTTATATATTTTAATTTAATAATATTTTGTGTATGGTTATTTTGAGTGTCCATGTCGTGGATGAGGATACTTGGATTAGTGAGAGAATGTGTTCATATGTTGAGTTAGCACTAAGGGTATAGTTAGGTAGTTTATAGTTAAATTAGGTTTAAGGTTTAAGGGATTTTGAATTTATTTTTTGTTTAAAAAAGGAGACAGAATAGAAGAAGGAAGCGTGAATGGCGCCAAAATAACGGCGCCGAGTCTTGGGACTTAATCCAAAAAGTGTTTAGTGTAATTGAGACGAAATTTACGCCTTAATTAATCCAATTCACTAATTTGTCTTTCTTTTTTTGGTTTATACTACATGTTAATTACTCCATATTATACTCCTACATCATTATTTATTTGCGCTTTTTCTGGGACATTCTTTTAGTTTGTGTAATTATAAAAGCAAATAAACTAGGGACAACGTGTCTGCTCGATATCTTTAATCTTATGACATTATTATTACTAATATATAAAGTAGTAGTAGTATTTATCACGTTTAAACTTTAAGCAGACGCGTGATGAAAGGTTTAAGTTAGCTATAATTAAGTCATTGGTAATTGTTTTCATCATTCGTTTGTCACTAAGATGACTCAAATTAATAAAACATGTTACTACTATGTTTTTATCCCCGTAAAGATAAAAGGTTTTTTCCGATGAGAGACTAGCTAATGGAAAATGAGATTTTTAAATTAAAAGCAACAACTTTTTTTTTCTCTCTTCTTCACGTTCTTTCTCTCATACATGCTCAGTCTTTACGGCGCTACGCATTGATATACTGGTCAAAGAGTTTTCATTGGTATTCAAAACCCATGATTTTTTTTATCTTCTCGAGAAAAAAAAATCCGAAAAATACTCAAACTTTATAACATTTGTCATTTTAATATACAAACTATTTCGGTTGTCATATTAAAATACCAATTTGTTGTGGTTGCCATTTTAATACACCAATTTATTATAATTACTATATATTAAAAATGAACTTTTCAAAATCAAAATTTTACTTAACAAAACCTTAACGGACGGTACCCATATACACAACTTTTCGGGTTGCCCGAATAATACATGAATTATAAATATTTTCCACTTTAATACATGAACTAACAAATTTGTATAATTTGTTATGTGTTTCAAAATACATTTTAACGTTAAAAGAATTATTAGAACAAAGATTAAAACGTAAAAATAATTATTGTCATATACATTTATATTATACTGATGCAAAAGAGATTAAAATAAATAAAAGAATTTCAATAATACCATTTTTTCATAAAATCAACAACAAATTTTGAAGCTAGAAAAAATAGCATTTGTCTAAACACATATTTTTCTTAGTTTTGAGTGCTTTCGTTCGACTCATACATAAAATATTATTTTTTCATTATAAAGTCTTTCACGAGTAAGTTGAACGAAAATTTTTAAACACTAATAAGAAAGTGTGTTAAAAATAATGATGGTTGTTTCAAAAATAATATAAGAAAATTAGCAATAGTAGAAAATTCCATTTAATTTAGTTTCTTTTGCATCAATATAGTAATAATTTTTCCATTACTATATATTCAAATTTATGGTAATAATTATTTCACATGTTTTAAAATGAGTTCTAACAATTTTATTAACATGAAATAGTATTTTAGAACAAAGATATCAAATTATACAAATTTGTTAGTTCATGTATTAAACAGGAAAATCTTAATAGTCCGTGTATTTTTCGGGAAACTAGAAAAGTTTGGTAAATATGGTTAACATCCGTTAGTTTCCGTTAGGTAAAATTTTGATTTTGAAAAATTCATTAAAATGACGACCACAATAAATTATGTATTAAAGTGGCAACTAAAATAGTTCGTATATTAAAGTAACAAATATTATAAAGTTTGTGTATTTTTTGGGTTTTTTCCCTACCCGGTCATGAGGCAGCAAACAATATTTAGCAATATCGGATGACATAGTGTAAAGGTGGTGATTGGTAAGTGTTGTGGATTTATATTTTTTTCTGTAGAAAGTTAGCTGTAGGAATTATTGTTGTAGCTTTTTATTTTGCGGTAAGATTTTGGCTTTATAAATTTTGGTTGTAGGTACTTTAGCATCATGCGCAGACCGAGGCGCACCGACGACATATATGTTATCAAAAACAATCTTTAACCAAAAAAACAATCAAACAAAACAAGAATAAGCTATACGTGTAAGTAACAATACAACGATTTTAAAGATTGTTTTTTTTATAAGAAACAACGATTTTTTTAAAGAAAAGCAACGATTTTAAAACAATACAACGTGAATTATTTTAAAAGAAAAATCGTTGTATTGTTATTAAAATATGGTTAAAAAAAAGCAACGATCTGGGAAACAACGATTTTGCTTTGATATACGTACGTATATAGATTAACAATGACAAGGCAAATCGAGTTTGCTTTTAAAAAAATTCAAACAACGATTAATTGGTTTATGAAAATATTAAATCGATTTTGATTTTTAAAAAAATACAAACAACGATTTCGAGTTTTTCTATAAACAATGGTTTGGAAACAAAAATACATCTATGTACGTTTGTATTGTGTTTTGCTTTTTTTTTTTTTTTTTGCCTTTGTTTATAATATATATATAAAGTTGTCTAGGGCTTTTAGTTTTATAAATTATTATTTTTAATAAACTTTAAAAATTTTAGCTTTTTAACTTTCTACGGCAAAAAACAGTACAGATGTTGATACCGGATCTAGCATCCAACCCGAAGGCCCATTT
>OVAV01000801.1:0-15852 GCA_900406375.1 Iberis amara | reverse complement strand
TAATAATTTTTCAAACCAAAAATAATATAAGTTTTTAAAAATATTTAGTAAAATATTTAAATAAATACATAGATTTAGGGTTTAATCATTGTATTANGATTATGTTTGTAAAAAGTAAATTAATTATCAAATCATATATATTATCAATTATTAAAATTTTATAGTTTAACTTTAAATATGTAAGATATCACAAAGAATATGATGAAAATTAAAACATATAATTAATTCATTACTGGTAAAATAGAAAAAAATTTCTACGTAAATATTTTTTTTTAAATTAACATACAATAAATATTCATTTTTAAACATTTACTTAAATAATATTAGCCAAACAACTAATGATATATAAGTGTGTAGTTAATAATAACTAATTATGACAAAGATTTTAATATATTAATATCATAAATATAATTTCATACTAAATTATATGTTATACACTTTTTATTGCATTATCAATATATTATAATTTACATATTTTTTCAAAATCATTTCAATTTTTTGTGATAGAAAAATAGTACACATATCAACTTATTCAATATATATGTAAATCAATTATATGAAATTATTAGGATATGATGCAAAATCGAGATAGAATCAATGGTTTTAAACCAAGATTTTTCATAAGTGAGACATGAAAATATTATATGTACAACATGATGAGTTAAATAGGCTTTCAATATTTATATATACATGTATATATATATATATATATATATACAAAATACAAAAACATAACATCATCCATAATGAAAATTCGTATTAAATCATATAGGAAATATGGTGTTTCATTGGTTATGATTTCTGTATATAGGATCATGGTTTTCATAGATTGGGTATTAAATTAATTTATTGTAAGGAGATAAATGAACTTATAAAAATAGTTTGATATAGTGAATATATATATTTGATTAAGTTTTTGAAAAATAAGATATATTTAGGGTTAGGCGTTCAAGTATTCAATTCGGTTTTTTGGGTTTTGGGTAGTTCGGATATAGGAATTTAAGATCCATTCGGGTATTTTAAAGTTTAGTTCGAGTTCAATTTTTTTCCTAAATTTCTGGTTAAGTTCGGTTCTGGTTCCGGTTATTCGAGTAATATATTTTGATATCCATTCGTATAATTTTTCATTTTGTTCGAGTATTCATTCGGGTATCTCGATGTTTATTTGATTTTTGACCAAAAATTTTTAATAATAAAAAAATTATTTTTAATTAATATTGTGTATTTTATTATTTGTATATTTAATAAATATACCATTTATTTTAGTGAAGTTCGGTTAATTTGAGTAGTTCAGTTCGGTTTCTAAATTTTCGGTTCGATTATGGTTATATGGATAATATATTTTGATATGCATTCGCGTAATTTCATAATTTGCTTCAGTTTCGAAACCGAATATTTTGGTTCGTTTCTTCGGATATCGGTTATTTTGCCCACCCATAGATATAACTATAAAAAATTATTTTTTTAACGAAATAGTACATGTTATACAAAATCAACTATCATAGTTAAATTTCATTTTACAATATATATATATATTGAATTATGATATTTAGATATTGTCCTAAACATAATCGACAATAATTTATGTAGTTACAATATATTAATATGTCAGTTTTACAACTAATTATTTTAGTAACCAAAATTCACATAATAAACAATATATACATACACAATTATTATGATATGACACTAAACTAAAACCCATATCATTGTAAAAAAAATCTTCATATAATAATGCACAAAAAATTATACAAAACTTATGCTATATTAAAATTTAATAATTTTGTATAAATATAACTCTGCGCATAGTTAATAATTTTGTATAAATATAACTCTGCGCATAGCGCGGGTTCAATCCTAGTTAGTGATTATTTAGTAAATATTCACACTTTTATATATTAATTAGTGATTATTTTTGTTTTTATGTTAATTTTTGATGTAGATTCTAACATGCTCTCTTTTGTTCTACCTCGAACTAAATATTTCTTTAAGATTTATAATAAAAAGATTTCGACCACTCACATAGACCATAGTCAACAAATTAAGCTTTTATTGCACGTTAAATCATTTGAGTTCTAATCTAAACTTAATTGACGAAATTGACGATAAACATATTGAATTATGTTATATATTCTTTAAGGTTTTTAGAAAATTTTTGGTACGAGGTTTTTAACACAAAGAAAACAGAAAGATAGTTAGTTATTTATTTGTGCTTCTTCTAGTTGATTATTTCAAAGCCTCGCAAACTTATACTTGTTAATCACTTTTCTTGCAAATATTAATGTAATATATCCTGTTTATAAAATTAGTGATATTGTACTGTGAAGTTTTAATCAAAATCGTTATAAATTTAAATTGATGATGTATCTTAAGTAGGTAAAGAGTAATTATTTAAAGGGTTAACTTGTAAAAGTTTTAATAAACACAGATATATTCACATAAACTTTGTTTGGCAGTTAAGGCATTAGTTAACTTAATTCATCATTATGTTGGTTCATAAGTTGTGTTTGAATTCCTCAAATACATTTTCGGGTCTAATTAATTTGAATTTTACTATATGTTTTTATGGCTAATCTAGTGTACAATAATCAGTTTGAGTTTCATAATCCTGGATTAGGTTTTATTACTCTCTTTTTTATCATCTCATTAGGTAGCTAAGGCATTATAGGCATTGTGTTTGAGATATTCTATTACAGTAATTAAGATTAGATTTTTTTTTAATCTGTCTTTCATGAGTAGCTCATTGTACATTAATTGCTTTGGATTCACCAACCCTTGACCAAGATTTCTTTTTTATTTATTTATTATTATTATTATTGTCAATAAGATTGATTGATTATGCATTAGATTAGCTAGGTTTGGACCCATGGATAACATCGGATGACAAAATAATACGAACGAGTAAACTACAAGTTCTGATTTCTTTGATTAAGATTTAAAATTCTCTCATTTAAAACATTATTGTTTCAATAGGTAATCATATAACTAGATTTGAGTTTTCTATAAGAACCTAGGGTTAGATTTCTCCTACCAGATATTCTTTATGGATAGCATATTGCATTTTAATCAGTTTGAATTCAATAAAGCTTGACTAATGTTTAGGGTTCTCTTCTAGACATTGATGTGAGATTAGAATTTAATTAAATGATTACGGTTTAGATTTGTACTAACGTTATATGAGCTTTAATAATGCTTAATCCAGTTGTTTGGAATTAGGAATCAGGAATTTACAGTTTAGTCTAGGGTTAGAATTTTAGAAAATATGTAAAAGTAAGAAGAAATTTTTTCTTAGTATATAAATTGGAACACATTTAACATAATTGTGACACAAGCAAATTATAAATCATCACATCGTGATATGTGTCATCGTTAACTTAGATCATGATACATATGAATATAAAAACATAAATTTTTCTAGTGTTTGTAATATACTTTTTTAAGAAAGTAAAATAATGAAAGAAAAAATATATTAGTTTGAAAATAAATGCTATTAAATCAAAATAACAAACAAAAATACTATAAGATAAGAAATATAATAATGTATAAAATAAAGAAGAGTAATAATACATATATGCACCTTATAATAACAAAATATTTTGAAATTACGTCCACAGACAAAAAGAGATTTTATTAAGAAGGCTTGTTTTCTTTCAAAGTGTTTAAAAATAGTTCCAGATTACATAGTAAGGTTAGAGAGCAAGTTTATAAATAGGTTTTAAACTAGTCCCATAATTCTGGACTATATATTTTTTTTTGGATAAATTGTAAATTTTATACCAAAAAGGAACGTTTACACTCTAAGTAGAGTTTAATGAAGTTTTCATCGACCCAAAAAAAAAAAAAGCCAAACAGAAACAAACAAAAATCAATTTTCATAAGTGAGATCTAATCAGCAGGAAGCCAAAGCAAGAGCATGTTGGAGAACGCTTTAGATTTGGATCGAGCAAGGATGGAGTCTCTAATGCATCGATCAAGTAGAGTGAAAATGGTAGATGCCGATTGCGATTTCCCTTTATGAATTATGGAGTTTCTTTCTGACTTGGATGACTAGTCTTCGTAGAGTTGCAAAGGAGTTGGGTGAGCTTGGCTTTGACCATGTCATCAGAGATCCCCAGTCAGCGAAAGCTGCTCCCCTGACCCTTAGTCTAGTTAGGGTAAGTGACCAGAGTGAGATGCTAAATGGGCATGTGATAAAAAGATGGTTCCTCGTTTCGGATGCAGCATTACACATAGGACAGATGTCTTGGACTTGAGGATTCCATTTCTTGATCTTTGATCGCAGAGGCAGTCTATCTAGATTAGTTGCCCAGAAAAGGAAGCTGTGTTTGGGTGTATGGCCCTTGAACCATATTTGAAACGCCTAGTCTTTTGGAGGGGCAGATGGTCTGAGTTGCTCCCACGTGAGAGAGGCAGAGACGGTTGTGGCTTCAGCAGTAGTGAACCATGTATATTGATCATGTCCTTGCTGAGGAGAAGGTAGCGGTGTGTGTTGAAGAGTTTGCCTTAGTTCCTGCAGTCTTGCATTGTGAGTCCTTTGTGGAGGTAGTTTCCAGCCTCTAGAGGAGATGGCATCAATGACTTTGGCTGAAAGTGGGACTCCAATCTGCAAAGAAGAAGAAGGACTAATGTAATCAATAAGGGAACCACATGGGAGCCAGCTGTCATACCAGTAAGAGGCAGTTGCTCCATTACCGACACTGCATTTGATGAAACGCTTTACAATCGTCCTCAGGATGAGAATGGTGTGCCACGTCCATGAGTCTGTTTGCTTGACATCCAATTGCCAGAGCGAGTTCCTCTTGAGTCTAGTTGAGCGATTCCATGTAGCCCATAAAGAGTCATGTTTGCTTATGATAAGCCATAGCAGCTTAAGAGTTAGCGTCTTGTTCCATATATTTAAATTTCTTAGCCAAAGTCCTCCTTCTTCTTTGGGGAGACAGATTTGGGACCAACTAACTCTAACACCTCCTTTTTTTCCGGCTACACCTGTCCAAAGGAAACTGCAGCAGAGTCTCTCAATAGTTTTGATGCAGCCCTTAGGGAGTAGAAAACTCTGGAACCAAAAATTGACAGTGCTGTAGATGACAGATTTAAGAAGTTGTAATCTTCCTGCAAAAGAAAGTGTTTTAGTGGTCCAGTGGTTAAATCTAGCTTTAAGCAAATCCAAAAGAAGGGAGAAGTTAGAGCCTTTAAGTTTCTTGTGATTCAAAGGAACTCCTAAGTATCCAAATGGAAAGGTTCCACAGGTGAAACCCAGCTATTCAGTTGGGCGGGGGGCCATTCAAAGTCATTGACCCAGCAATGTATAGAGTCGACTTGCTTTTGTTCATTTGCAGCCTTGAGATTCTATGAAAGGTAGCAAGAGTGTCAGCTATGCCATCTAGAGAAGAGAGTGATCCATTAAAAAAAATCATAAGATCATCAACAAAAGCTAGATGAGTGATTTTTGTGGCTTTAGCTCGGGGGTGATATTTAATAGTTCCACTATCAAATTTCCTTTCAAGCAGCTGAGCAAGGACCTCCATTGCTATGATGAAAAGATATGGGGATAATGGATCCCCTTGTCTAACTTCTTTGGTGCCTTGAAAATATCCGCAGAGAGATCCATTGGCATTTATAGAGAAACTTGTTGTGGTTATGCACTGCTTAATCCATGTGATAAACTTAGGTGGAATGTTTGCTGCTTGAAGGGTGCAGAGTAAGAAGTCCCATTGTATGGAATCAAAAGCCTTCTGAAGGTAAACTTTGAGAAGGCCTCTCTTTGATATATGCGTATGGTGAAAGCCTTGAACCAATTCAGTAGCTAAGAGTACATTCTCAAGAAAGAGCCTCCCTTTTACAAAGATTGATTGGGTAAGAGATATGAAATCAGGGAGCAGCAGTTGAATCTTGTTTGCCATTATTTTAGATATTACCTTATAGATGAGATTGCAGCACGAAATGGGCCTGAAATCACTAATCTTTTGCGCATTTTCCTTCTTTGGAACCAGCGTGACTGACGTGCTGTTCAATTGCTTTAGGAGGAGATTGTTGGAGAAGAATTCCTTGATTGCAGCAGTAAACTCCTGTCCAATGAAACCCCATGTAGCTTTGAAGAATTCAACTGTATACCCATCAGGCCCTGGAGATTTATTAGAAGGGAATGAGAAGAGAACATATTTTATTTCTGCCCCTGTGACTTCTGCAGTGAGTTGTCTTGCTAGGGAATCAGGGCATTTATAAGCAGATAAAGAGAAGATAAGTTCCTTATCTTGAGCTGAGAGTGATTGACTCCCACTTCCAAAAAGGGATGAGTAGTAGCTGATGCAATGTTGCTCTATGTCACTTTGTGTCTCAATTCTATTGCAATCATCATCAATGAGAATATGAATTTGGTTAGTATATTTCCTTGCAACGATAGCTCTGTGGAAGAACCGACTATTTCTGTCCCCCGTGGCAAGCCAATTCACTCTAGCTCTCTACTTCAAAAACTTCTCTTCAGCGTCAAGAAGTGAATTCCATTTGTATAGGGCTTGCTTTTCTGCTGAGGCTAGTAAAGGATAAGGGGCAGCTAGTAGTTGAGATTGCAGGCGCATGAGATTGGCGTGAGCTTCATTAACTCTCTTTTGGATTCCTAAGAAATTTTCTTTGTGAAAAGTTCTGATTACTCGCTTGAGAAGCTTTAACTTTCTGGCCAGGACAAACATGGCAGTCCCATTTATAGAGAAAGATTCCAAGGCTCTAGCAATCGTAGGGATGAAGTCTGGGTTATGAAGGAGCATGTGAGAAAATTTGAAGGGTTTCCTTTTTGCATTATGTTCGAATCCGAGACTGACACAGCTGGGGGAGTGATCAGAGAAGTCTGGTTCAAAGAAGAAGCTGAAAGACTGTGGGAAAGCAAGGAGCCAGAGTTCATTTGCTAGTACACGGTCAAGTTTCCGGGCAAGGGGATTTGCTTCTTGGTTGTTCCACCAAGTGTACGAGGATCCTCTTGAGGGAATGTCTACTAGTTCTGCATCGAGTAAGCATGTTCTGAAATCCTCCATACCCCGCCTTATTCTGGTTCCGCTAGAAGAGCTGTCCTCCGGGTGTAAGGTTTGATTGAAGTCTCCAAGGACTAGATGTGGCTTATTTATTATGCAGGAATTTGAGCTTAAATCCACTAAGTCTTTCCAGAGATCCCTCATTTGATACTTGCAGTTCCTAGCATATACAAAAGAGACAATAAAAGGGCAATCAACAAAAGGCAGGCTGACAGCACAAGTAATTATTTGATCATATTTAAATAAGACAGTGAGTTTGACTGAAGGATGCCAAACGATCCAGATTCTTCCAAGTTTAGTGTGCTCGTAGTTGCTTATGGCATTCCATCCTGGAAAAGAGAAGTTAGAATACTTATGAAAATTTTTGATCTTCACTTTTGTTTCTATTAGGCTACCAAAAAGGGCATTATAGGAGTTAAACCAGTTTTTGAAACATCTCCGCCTTAGAGATGTATTAAATCCTCGAACGTTCCAACAAAAGGTGTGTATCCGCATTTAAAAATGGGATTTATTTTTGGAGCTATTGCCCCTAGTTACTGATCCTTGATTTGAAGCAAGGTACTTGGCGGGACCTTTAAGGTCCAAATTTTCTCGTGTATCTTTCTTGCTAGGCGAGTGCTGGGAGCGTCTCAACTTTTCCTGTTGCTTATGAGTATCGTGGTCCGTATTTCTGGAGGTAGAGGAATCTACTTCAGGAGCAGCAGTATTTGCGGTTCGGACTGATTTACCAGGCGGAGGAGGTATCAAGGAGGCTTCCTCAGNGGGGGGGGGGGGGGGTTGGTTGCATCGGAGAGTGGGGGCGTGTCTGAAGCAGGGTTTGAGGAAGTCGTAAAGCCCAAATCAAGGATAAGGGTTCCTTCAGATGTGGATTCTGAGGCTTGCTTAGGGGGATGTTGAGAGACTGATGGCGAGTCTTTTTTCATGTTTCTCGATGTCTTCTTGGGAGCCTTCTCTTTATGAGTGGTATCTTGAACTGCATTCTTCTTGGCCCTATGGCAGGCATCTGCATTATGACCAGAAGAGTTGCAGGTGATGCACGTTATGGGTGCTTTAGGGCAGGTTCGGATAGAATGTCCCACTTCGTGACAGAAGGAACATTTTGGTGGGAGCCATGGGCTTGATACTAGAATGCAAGCCACTTGGCCACCCTCAAAGCGAACGTTCACTGCCTCTGGTAGAGGCTTTGTTGGGTCAATGATAGTAAAGACTCTCGCTGTCTCCAGATTAGTCATGTTGACTGTGTTTTGATGAAGACATATGGGATTGCCAACAAGTCCATCAATGTGTTCTAATCCCTCTTGATGGTAAAAGTGGGGTGGGACACCGTGGAAGTCAATCTAGACAGGAGCCGCAGTGAGGAGAGGAATTTCAGGTTCTGTTCCTGGTTCCCAAGTTGCAACAAACATTTCCTGTTTAGCTATGTGCCATAGACCTTGGCTTAAGATTTTCTGTCTAGTGACAGGGGAGGGAACTTTGAGCAGGAAGGCAGAGTTAGTGAGCTTGGTAATGGAGATATCCTTTAACTTGGGGCTCCATATGCTGTTTGCAATTGTATGAAGAGCACCAGGAGTAGGTGCTTTCCCATTGAATTGGCCAATGATAAACGATTTCCATTGGTGATTATTTCTGGAAATTACCTCATTTGGTATTTCCACATATAGCTCGCCGGATTCAAGTGCGAAAAGGGCTCATTTCTTGCTCATGGTTTGGGAAGCTTTTTTTACTCTATCGCACCAGGAAAGAGGCGCAGTAAGATTGGCTGTGAGTGGAGCAATTCCATTTTTTCCTGGAAAATTTCCAAATTGGTTCGCAGCAGGGGGTTCATTGGTGGCATCCAATTTACCAGCTGGAAGTTTAAGGGCCGAGTCCGAAGGGTCAGACATGGCAGAAGAGGCCGAATCTAAGTTTAATTTCAGAGTTGTCAGAATGGGGAATGAAGACGACGGAGGAAGAGGATGGGAAACGGGTGGAGGGGAAGATGGATGAACATGGGAAAAGGGTGGAGGGGGGTCGATATCGGGAGCGTGGGGTGGCTTTTTCTTGGCCATTGGTTGAAACCGGCGCCGGAGACCAGGGCCATCGCCGGTGAAATGAAAGAGATGAATAATGGCTAGATCGCAACGGCTAGGAGAAAGAGAGAGAAAAGAGTTTTTATTTTTATTTTTAGGAATGTGTTCTAATGACCATCGACCACAAAATTTTTTCTGGACTATTTGGTTTAAGTTTAACATACTTAAACCCAAATAAAGCTACTCCTGTAATTATTTTTTTCTTTCATTAATTTCAGCGTCGATTTCCACGTCAAATGTACCCAAAACAATATGAAGAGTCATATTTTTTGTTCTTTTGGTAAGATTAATTTAGCGTTTACAATCGAAACTTAAGTTAAAATTTCTAGCTCTAAAAAAAAAAAAATCTAGCTCTAGTCATTTGTGAATTTATAAATATTTTTTTGGAAAGTCGTGTCATAGTTGACTATGAACAATTTTCTTGATTTCATCATATATCTGTTTGTCGGGTAAGTCATTAATTTCTAAAATGCAATCACATATGACAAATACTAGTCGAAACTCAAGTGTTTATATATATAATCTACAAAACTACAAACACAAAGAGACTAATATTACTGTTGACTTGTGTCTGTTTGCATATAAGGGCATCAATACAAAATTGTCCACTAAGATAAATAACCAAACTCAAACGTACCTTCTAAGCATTAATTTTAATTTGTGTTTGGTTTATCGTGTCTTTCTTTAACCACTCCCATTGAAAAAAACATTACAAGATGACAAAACTATTCTCATTTCTATTTCTATTTCCGCTTAAAATGCGGGTAACCATGTGATGATTTCATCAGGGGCTTCTACTTTTATTTTTTTGATAAAAAGTTAAATATATTTCTTAAAAGAAAATTTACAAGCCATAGCAAAGCTTTAGAGTTTCAAAAGACCTCAAAAAAAAAAAAAAAAAAAAGCTTTTCGAAAAAGGGGGATTGAATTTTGGTTTCAAAATTTAAATGTGGTTAGTAAACCAAATGGAGAGTAGTTCTTGAAAACCAAATGGGCTTCTACTTTTAAACTTTGTTATTACTTACATTTGACCAAAGTATACACAAGAAAATATAATTCCAAAAAAAAGGTTAAACTTCATGTTGTTTTGCTTATATGTTGCAATATTTTTATTTTGTAAGAAAAATCGAGGCTTAGTGATTTTGATATAAATTCGATTGTTATAAATTAAATTCATGAATCTACGTCCTCATGTACATTCAAAATGATTTAGCAATGCATAATACGAATCATATGATCCCAATAAATATAATATATCACTTATATTATTTGACTATTTGGGTAGGAGACTTAACTCTAAGAAAAAATATTGATGTTTTACGTAGACCCTTGACCTTTAGGCTATGATATGTATCGTAGGGTTATTATGCATATTGCACGTGACCAACCAGATTATTTGAGTAAATTAATTAATTTGATCCCATTGAAATATAAGATGCAAATAGCATGATGTAATATATACATCACCTTGATATGTCTACTTTTACCCAATATTTTAAAGTTCAATCTGTATATATGTTCTTGATCTTAATTACTGTATGACATTCCAGATTTCGCATAGTTGGTCTCCACCTTTTGTAGCCATCCCATCCTTACGTATAAATATATGTATATATATGTACTGTACACACAGTTGATACTAGGAATTTTTTATTTTGATTTTTAAAAGTATCAGCAACCCAAAATTTTATTTTAATGTTGAAATCGCCCTATTTTAATGTAATTTTAATACTAACAAGTATTTCATTTCTAACCACAAAACACAATATCACACTAAAAAAATTCTCCATTATTTTATATTATTAAACTTATTTTTAATTATTAATAAATATATAACAATTTTAAAAATAATTTAGTTAAAAAGTTAGTTTACAATATGTAATCTTTTATTATTTCTATTCATTTTATTATTATTGATTTTTAAATTTTATTGTTTTATTAAAAAAATATATGAATAGTATATAGCGTCGTGAATAGCGTGACACTCTAACATCACACTAAAATAATGCAATTTTTAAAGTTCGGTTGGAGATTTTTTTTTATGTAAAACCAACATCAAAATAACGTTTTTATGTTGGATTGGAGATGGTCTAAGGTTCGAACTGGTTAATTGTATTGGCAACATCCTTGAGCTAGCTAGTTTTTGTCGTTCAGAAAAAGTAATATAAGAACCGGTCACTTAAGCTGTTTTAAATCCGTTTCAATAATTTATCTCAGCTGACTAATTAAGCCATATATAATTTAATAATTATATATAATTTTTACTGAACATTTATTTATTTATTCTTTTTGTCATGGAAGCTTTTAAGAAGCCAAATATAATGTTTTCGGAGAAAGTAATACAAGAATTAAGAAACAGAAGATGGCCTACTAAAAGCAGTTGAATCTGTCATAAGTAAAGTCTCTCTTTCTTCTCTCCATCCAGCTTAGTGTCTCTCTATTTATAACAACTACTCTTCACTTCCTTTCCTATACAACACACTCATCAATCTTTAGACAAAACCCTAAAAGAACCATCCTTCCAAAAATACCCATTTCTTCATCATCATATATATCATGTCAACCTCCAAAACCCTAGATCATAATAAACCATTTGAAACATCCCAAACTCAAATGGGTTTTGCTCTAATCCACCAAAACACAACCACAACCGGCGAGAGACGAGGCCGGAGATCAAAGCAAGCAGAGCCAGGGAAGTTCCTAGGAGTAAGGAGACGTCCATGGGGTCGTTATGCAGCAGAGATTAGAGATCCAACCACCAAAGAACGTCACTGGCTTGGCACTTTCGACACTGCTCATGAAGCTGCTCTTGCCTACGATAGAGCCGCTCTTTCAATGAGAGGCATTCAATCTCGAACTAACTTCGTCTACACTCCAACTGATGTTCACACCATTCTCACAAACCCTAGTCTCCACTCTCTTATCGTCTCTCCTAATTACAATGACCAATCTTTCTTACCAAACACTTCGCAGTTTGTTATTGATAACCATCCTCATTATCAAAACTATCATCACCATCAACAACCTCTTAAACATACTCTCCCCCAAACCATCTTCAAAACGCCACCTCGTCATCAAAACGCCGATATTCAAGCGTTTAGTACTAGTCCTGATCAAAACTCGTCTTCTAACGGCTCGTTATCTTCTTCACTAGACGAAGAAAACAACTTCTTCGGTTTAGAAGGTAACAACTCTGGTTACTTGGACTGCATTGTCCCAAACCACTGCCTTAAACCACCTTCTGAAACCACCACCACCCAAAACCAAACCACAACTCCGGCAGCAAGCTACTTTGAAGATGGAAATCTCATGATGATGATGATAAATCATGATCATGAGTATGGTTCATGTGATCTTACTGCCATGATCACTAACTATGGTGCTGCTGCTTCCATGTCAATGGAAGATTACGCGATAATGGAGGCTGCGCAAGATTTATCTTCTTCTTCTTCTTCTTCTATCGCTGCTTTTGGAGATGTAGTTGCAGACACTACAGGCTTCTACTCACTCTTTTAGAACATTCTATTTCATATTATATATTGTTTATAATATGTATGTTCAATTATAATATCAGTTTTCACGTTCTTCCATGGTCGTTAAAGTAACGTGGGGTCTGCTGAATTGTGTTTTGTTTAAATTAAAATATCATATTAATGGCTTTATATATTTAATAATATTTTTCATTAAACATACTTACTTAGAACCTCTAATATTATTTAATTAAATTTCTTTTTCACAAGTAAAACTCCTATTGGGTTCTTTAAAAATAATAATTAAAAATAAAACATTATATTATACATATTACAAATAATAAAAATTAAAACATACATGAGATAAAAATATAGTAAAAAAGAAAATTTTAAAAGAAACAAACGAAGTTTGTAATCTTAATATGATCGAATTTTTGTCATAGATGCTCCACCAATTCGCTTTTAGTTGTTCATGTTTTATTCTATCTCGAACTCCATTTCGATTGGCCATCACATTGGCGAGATTGTAGGCATATCCGTTGAATACGTATAATCCACTTGTGCATTCCCATTTCTTTCTCCTTGATGGAATTATGATAAATTGAAATGAGTGTATCCATCTTGTTCGTCTTCTACTATCATATTGTGGAGTATGATACATGCTCTGATTATTTTCCCAATCTTGACCTTATCCCAAAAAAGAGCAGGATTTTTTACGATGGCAAATCGAGCTTGTAAAACTCTGAAAGCTCATTCCACATCTTTTCGAATAGATTCTTGAGATGTAGCAGATAACGATGCTTTAGGATCTTGAGGAAGAGAAATTGATTGAATAAGTGTTGTTCATTTAGGATAAATATCATAGATAGTAAGCCAATTGATACTCACAACCATTTACAAAGTAATTAACTTTTGGTGCTCGACCATTTAAAATATCATTAAATACCGGTGAGCGATCAAGAACATTGATATCAGTACGTGGGGGACCGAAAAAGGCGTGCCAAATCCAGAGGTCATGTGAAGCTACAGCTTCTGAAACAATAGTTGGTTTTCCAGAAGCACGTGTATGTTGGCCCTTCCAAGCGGCGAGACAATTCTTCCACTCCAATGCATACAATTAATGCTCTCTATCATACCAGAAAATCTCTGAGCCTCTCCAACATGTAGTAACCGTTCCATATCATCGGGTGTAGTCTTCTTAGGTACTCATCCCCGAACAAAGATATGATTCCTTCAACAAATTTCTCTAAACATAAAAGGGCAGTACTTTCACCAAGCCGGAGATATTCGTCAACCATATCCCCGCACAACCATAAGCCTTAGTTTATTTATTTGTTCCTAGTCAAAAAAATATTCTATACTAGTAGTTTGATTTTGGTTGTCAACTACCTCATCGACTTTCTTTTTGTATATTCTGCCTTACGGTTACATCACCATTGAACTTTTATTTTTATTCCTTTTTGTGATTTGTTTTATCATAGATATATTTGAGTCTTTTGGTGAGCAAAAAGGGTTAATACGAGTTGTATTAACGACCACTTTTGGTCCATGCTATTTCCAACACACTCATTATGCATGTATATATATTATATAATAAGTGTGGCCGTGTGGGTGTATATATTAATGAAACCAAATAACTTACTCAAACCAAAATTTTGACTAGAAATGAATAACTAAGATATGTGCGTTGTCTATCAAACCTATGTGAAGATGTAGAAACTCACTATCTCTACTTCTAACGGTGCGTATACGCTTGGTTGGTATGAGCTTTTGACTATTATAAATATGACATTAGTTTAAATTTTTAATAAAAATGTTGGGGAAAAAAAGATGAAAGATATTAGATTTGTCATGGACATTCAGTGAAGGAGCATGATGGTGCTTTTGGTCTTTGGACATGTGTTTTGGTCATGACTTGTTTGGTCTTTAATTGCACAATCACTGTTTTATGTCTCCCCCACCTTTTGCTTATTTTGCCTTAACTTTTTTCTACAACAACTAAACATCACAACTCGTTTATTCATTTTTTAAATCAGTTTAAGGCTTTTGACTTTCTTTCATAGAACTCAATTTATAGTCTCGTTTGCTTACTTTTTTGGGTTAAAATCAAGAAAGACAATCATGTACGTGTTATACTTATCAAACAGATCTCAACATGTAATTCGTCAAGTATGATACTTTACAATCTGTTTCGCTTTCAAAAAAAAAAATAACTTCTAGAAAAAAGTTATAGAACTTTGTTATTTTTTTAATCACCTTAATTTCTGAACTACATGTAAATGATCATCTTCGATCCGTAATCTAAAAACCACTAGACCACATCCTTGTAATAGAACTTTGTTGTTGTTTTTTTTTTATAAAGTTCTCCATATATTCATATAACGTTTTAAGCAAATGCTGACTCTTTATTCTTTTTCTAGAAAAATCAAAGGATTATCGCCAAAAAATAACTCGTGAATAGAAGACTATAATTATACAGTTTTAATTACGGTATATCTAGTGGTAACTGGGAGAAAAGGCATTTAATGATTAGTAATTATTTGGGTTGTTGAGAGCTTTTGTTGTGATGTTTAGATCAGTGATAGAACTCATGATTATGGGTTTGCTGTTGTTTGTGTAAAATAAGACGCAACAAACAAACCACACATGCTCATGTTATCTCATCAACACAAAGAACCAAGTACGAGAATTACTGACTGCTACTTCCACACTAACAGTAGTTTTTTTTTCATTCATTTATGTCAACGTTTGTTTATACATAAAAACCTTGTGATTAAAGACGTACGGATCGAATTGTTCTGTTCTGTGACCCTGCCTCCCAAGGTTCTGTTCTGTTCTGTGACCCTGCCTCCCAAGGTTCTGTTCTGTTCTCTTCTGCTTTTTGGTTTCTTCAGATTGTCATGCATGCTCTTCCTCTTCCTGTTGCTATTCCAAAAGCTTGAAGATCCTAACTGTTTAAAACTAAAAGAGTTGCGTTTATCTTTACTGTTTTAACATATTCTTCTACAAAGAAAGAAGAACAGTCTTGGACTCTTGATATGTTGATATTTTTTCATCCCAAGGATTAATATAGTACAATTAAAATACATTAGAGTACATAGATTCCGAGTAGGGGTGTCAATTGGGCTTGCCCGCGCCCATTTGGGCCTGTCCGCATGGACATTTTTTTTTGCGGACGTTTCATGGGCAAGTCCGCATGGACGCGGACAAAATTGTGTTCGTGCCCAATAACGTCCGCGTCCAAACGGGTTTGTCCGCGGACGTCCGCTTAACATATTTGTGTTTTCAACT
>OVAV01000800.1:0-15854 GCA_900406375.1 Iberis amara | reverse complement strand
GAAAGGTCGAATGAAGAACCTAATTTACAAGCACGAAAGTTTTTTGGAATGTTAGATGCAACGAATCAGCCATTATATAGAGGATGTAGAGATGGTTATTCGCCTTTATCATCTGCAAGTAGGTTGATGGGGATAAAGACAGACTATAATTTGGTTAAGGATTGTGTTAACGCAATAGCCAAGTTTGTGAGGGATATCTTGTCAGAGGAGAACACTGCTCCGGGTTCATATTACGAGATACAAAAACTTGTTATGGGGCTTGGATTGTCGTATCAGGTTATAGACGCGTGCATCGACAATTGTATGATCTATTGAAGACGCGATAAAAACCAGACAAATGGTCGATATTGTCGCAAACCAAGGTATAAAGATACATGCGGTAGATTCAGTGCCTTACAAGAAGATGTGGTATTTGCCACTAACAGATAGGTTGAAGAGGTTGTATCAGTCTGAGAGAACAGCTGCAGGAATGAGATGGCATGCTGAGCATAGATTTGATGGAAAGATTACACATCTTTCTGATGCAGAAACTTGGCGTCTTTTCAGTCTACATATCTGTATTTTGCATGCGAGACACGAAATGTTTATCTCGGATTAAGCACAAATGGATTTAGCCCATTCGGGAAGCATGATAGACAGTATTCTCTGCGGCTAGTCACCGTGACACCTTACAATTTGCCGACATCTTTGTGTATGAGACGAGAGTTTCTATTTCTCTCTGTTCTTGTACCTGGCGCAGATCATCCGAGACGAGCACTTGATTTGTTTTTGCAACCATTGATATATGTGTTAAAAACATTATGGAAGTATGAGGAGGAGGTGTATAATGTGTCGCTACAACAAAATTTTAAGATGCGTGCGGTTTTTATGTGGACTATAAGCGATTTTCCAGCGTATGGTATGTTAACTAGATGGACAACGCACGAGAAACTAGCATGTTCATATTGTAATGATAATACCAACTCATTCCAGCTAAAAAATGGAAGAAAAACATGTTGGTTTGATTGTCACCGAATGTTTTTTGCTCCTAAATCATCCATATCGTCGATCTACTTCGTTATTCACTAAGAAGAAATACACTGAAAATCCACCACCTGATTTAAATGGCCTAGCTCTGTTACAACAAATGACTTATTTTGGTGTCGAGAAGATCAATGATGCTAGCGTTGGTGGGAATGAACATGCCAATTATAATAGTTCAGAAGATCATCATAATTAGTACAAGAAAAACATATTTTAGGATTTGCCTTATTGGGAAAACCATTTGTTAAGACATCATCTAGATGTCATGCATTAAAACTTATATAACTAATAACCCGACTTAAGTTATTATTGGTGTAATTACCAACGATTTTATATGCTAACTCTTTTTATCTTCTCTTTATAGGAAACAACGTTGATGCGATTCTACATATCCATTACATGTAAACTCCTCTCTATCGGCCAGGCTAAGTTTCCATAACAATTTACAGAAAAAAAGGGCAACAAAAATAAGAAAATATGAATAAAAACACACATGCTAGGCTACCATACTGGTCTTGGCTACTAATTGCAAACACAGCCACACATGTAAGTCAGTGGTCAGATATACGTGTGGTAGCCAGTCTCGAGCCATTGACACAAGATTTATGTTATCTGTGCTTTGCCTCCTCTAAACACTTCAACTTCTCGATATTCTTCAAGTGGGAGTCACGTTAATGCTGCCCCATGAATGGATGATGTTGCATCCGAAGGGTGCATCTGTGACCGCGAATCTTGCTTATTGTCAAGCCCGAGAACTGAGAGAGCTGAACTGGTAAAACATAGATTAAGATTCAGTGCTTGACATGATAAATGGATAACGTAGTGTCTGTTTAGTTTAGAGAACGCACTTTGGAAGTGAAGCTTTGATATTTGGTTGATTTGCATAAGCAGTAAGAGCAGGTCTTAGATCTGGAAACTTCTTCATGATACTTTCAAGTTGAGGCATTGGTAACTAGCAAAACAATACCAATTGAGTTATTTGGATTTTCCATAAATACACTAAACTCTTACTCCTACTATCATGTTTCTTGTACCTCCAACAAAACAGGGAAAGAATGTGGCTGTGTCTGAGACACACATTTCAAGAAGCCAGGCCACAATTTTGGCAGTCTCCAGATCTACATCCAAAACATTCCATCATATAACCAAACACCAAACAGAAAATAAATCTTAAAGCTAACATTATATTACTCACCTGCTTACTCACCAACTTAGAAAGTATTTCCATGACAAAATCAACCTGGACAAAAAAAATCATAAAAATTTCTTACTTTCTGACTAAAAGAATCCAGAGTTTGACCTATAACTTAAACAAAATATTTTTGAAGAATCGTTTTATTGTTGCATTAACTGTCACTTATCAGCTCATACAGCTTAGTGGTATAATGCAGCTACTAGAGACAGTCAGGTCCTTCATTAATTTCAATTCATACAGCTGCACTATACCAAGCAACCTCAAAGATGAGACTCCATCAACCTAGTTAGCACTCATGATTGCCCTTATTTGTAGATTCTTTTTTCATGCCATATGAACTCGCAATCTACATGTCAAATCATCTTCTGCATGATCCGTATGTTTTCTATTTCCTGATTTAGGAAATTATTTTAGGATTTACGTTTTCTTATTTCATTGTCCTAGTGTGTTAAAGTTTTATCATACATAACGATGACATGACATCTCGTTTGCAAGACCCATCCAAGCTAGAGAGAGCTTTGGATGTTTTGCAGGGTCAGTCAAGGGATTAAAAAAAACGCAGTTCTTGGATGTTTTCGAATTCTGTTTCTGTTTCTGTTACTTTAGATTTTGCTTTTACAAAGAGCTTTCTTTTTACGCTACCATGTTCTCAACTCTAACAGTACTACACTTACCAGTGTTGGAAAAGCGTCGATTGCCTGAATCACGGTCCTCATGAAGAGTAAAGGTAGAGGTGTTCGATCAACCTGAAACCAAAAAAACCATCACAGGTGTAAATATCTAAAATCACTAGTTAATTTTCCATAATATGTGTCCTCTTGACATACCATCTGACCGAGGGCCTTTGCTAAGACTTGCTGCGTGAAAACAGTACGTTGTTCAAAACAAGCTGAACATGCATCCGTTATCTGAAAACAATACAAAATGGTCAAATGAGACTCTGCTAACAAGAGAGAAAATAAATGAAACAGCTAGCCACACTTGCAGAACTATTTTTTAAGAGTAATTTGGACTGATAATCTAACTAGTCAATTTCTAGTTGCCACTAGCTTCCTACAGCATCGTATGACATGAGATGAATCATCAATAGATGAATTAAAAAGGGCATCTGATATGATGCTCGCAGGGATGCTTCACGCTTACCAAATTGAACTTGGAAGTAAGAGTTATCTATAAGAGTGAATACCAGTGAATTTCCAACAAGAGTCTACTTATTCCCAACGTACAAATCTAAAACCAAGAATTATACAAATCATCTAACCCTCTTTCCACTAATTTTTCAATGACGTCACCTTTGCTGAGTCTACTATTTATTATAATTGGCTCTATCAAAGTTATGCTGACGTGGCCTTCTGTATTCCTTATGAATACTTTTCAAAAGCCAACAAAACATTTTTTTAAAAAGGCGATGCACTGACGAAGAGATAAGGATGGTGAAGAAAGCATACCAATAGAAAAATATAAACAACAGTGTAGGTCTAGAATTGATTTGGAGTAAACAAGTGAAGGCAATCAAAAGTACTTTCACACCAGATGGACAATCAGGAAATACCTTTTTCAGTGGTGGCCCACCCTTCTCAGGCACAATATCGTGGATAGCAATCAGTACCTCGGCAGGTGTTAGGGCAGGGCCTGTGTGAGCAGAACCCTAACACAGATATAACAAAAACATATCTGAGAAGTTGTTCCGTTGAAAAGAAGTATACAATCCGTAAGAGAGAGACCAACACTTCTCAGACAACAATTACCGCCCAAAGAATTTCAAATAAGAAACTAAAAGCAATAATGCACAAAACAAACTATATGCAACATTGTTCTAACATAGTATCTGTATAATCTTAAAGTTTTGTCAACTATTAATATTAATCAAAAATACAATTGAGCTGCAGTATTATGCATACAACATATATAAACTAGTCTCTTCTGGATATCCTGAGAATTACTATACAATCATTATCCCATCAAATATAACAGTTAAAGGATGGACTGTCACTATGGGAATATGAAGATACCTGTAATATATGAGCAAGTGCAAGTTGGAACTTTTCTGGCGGAAGATTAAGGAGGGGAGGAAAGATGGGCAAAACCTGGTACATTGAAGAATAGTTTCAGTCATGAAATAAGTAGCTTCTACCATTGATGCAATTACAAAGCATCATCTTTTGCATCCACCAGCAAAAGATCACACTGTTTTCAGATTTTTTTCATGGTTACTAATTTATCTATATTTCCACATTTTAGGATACAAGCCTCTTCATCCCCATTCAGGAGAAAAGAACAGTGGAAAGAGCAAATTATATGGAAGCAGACTAGAAAATAACCTCATCTTTCGTGAGTGAAGAAAGCAATGGAATAAATATTGAAACATCCTGCAAAACACATTTTCTTGTAAGGCTTTGTAATCTTAATTTTCATAAATGTATACACAAGAAAAAGATACAAGGGAACTTTTCATAACCAATCAAACCTTTAGTTTTGTTTCATATAAATTCTTTACAGTAGCAATCAAATCCAACGAAGGTGCCAATTCTTGTGTCAATATTTGCAACACCTTGACATAAGAAACAAACAAAAGCGTGAGTCAAAAATAGAAAATACTTTTGAGACCAATGTAGATTTACTACAAGAAACTACAGAAGCCACTTACCAATGTCAACAAATTTTCACTTCCCTTTGGAGGATCAGATATTATTTGGAGCAGTTCTGTATAAGATGAACCTAACTCTCGTATGAGGATAGGTATATGTCGATGAAATGCCTGAACCATTTCAGAAAGTTACCAAAATACATCAATTTGATGTGTGTGAATATCTCACTCCCATTAAAAATTGGAGAGAACATGGGATACACATAAGAAATGCCATAGATTGACCCCAAAAAAAAAAATTAGATATCCAAAAGAAACATCCAATCCATCTATAAAGCCACACATGATACACATAATTGGCGTGAGGGTTTCTTAGGGAAGGACTTAGCTCACCTGGTTTACTGTTTTTGGAGCTCTCCCATAAACTTCAAAGACAAGTCGAAGAAGACTAGGTTTCTGGAATAAGATTACAATATTTGTTAGAAACACGGGAATATTTAAGAATAGAGAATAATTTGAATGCTTTAAATAACACCAAAGGCTAATCAGACCTTTTTACATAAAGCGAAGAAGAGAGAAATTAGTCTCTGGGCTTCAGGAAATGATAGAACAGAAACATCACGAGAAGTTTGTACATCCTGCTGAGAGTGAATGTCACAGGTTCCAGAAGATAGAGGATCACTTGTCAAAGTTGTTTGGTTTTTGGCCTGAAAATCAGTGTCAGCTAATCAACACATAAAGAGTTACGGTCAAGTAACTGAAGCGCACACACTGCACTGAATAGGTAAAGCTCATAGGGGAAAGTTTAGGAGCTTTCGAGAGCAGGTACAAAAAAGTAATTAACATATAATAAGGTCAGTAACATAATAAGCCTTTATATTTACAATGAGGGTAAAAGCTAAGCATAACGCCCTCAGGAGAACTGTTATTGGCTTTCAGAGCCTTTCCAAGAAGGACACTCACTCAATTACCAGATTAGACTATATGCTATTACCTCTGTTTCTATTCCTTCTGCAACAGATTCAGCCTGTGAGAGATTTGTCTCAGAGTTCACAGCAGCCAGCAACATATCTGTTGCAAATTGCTCAACATGCTCTGATATATAACTTAGATGATACAGTTTGTTCGTGACCTGTGCATGCATTTGAGAAGCATTAATCATAATGAATATACCAGACTACCAGTAGTAAACAAAAACCATATTGCTATCTGGGACTAGTTTCCTCACAAGTCGGATGGCTTTTGCACGGATGTCTTCTTCAGAATGAACAGAACACTGCCATAACAGGATTTAAACATGTGTGAGGAAGATTGATAAATTGATAGGACCATATGGCTATAAATTCAAGTATAAAGATAAAGAGAAAGTATTAAGCACAGCATTCTTTTAATGTAAGCAATATTAACTCCTGCATTAATTCTTTTATGGGTTTAGGTATCAGAATAAACTCTGAAATTGCAATTTATTGTACATCCTTCAATCAACCAAAACACATATTTTTATTATCCCAATATTTCAATTTCAGAACTTCATAATTTAATATGTATACAGTGTAAACTTCAGCCCCTGCCCTGAGGAACCGAAACTTACAACAACCCACAGGAGGTGTCCTATGTAAGATAAACAAAACTGGGCAATTCTAATTGCCAGCTTAACTTTACCAAATTCTAGCAGGATGATTAATATGCTGCAACTGTTTTGTTGGACTAGACAACATGATGCATCAATTGGGAAAACCAAAGTCAATGGAGGACATATGTTATGAGAAAGTAATCATCTAGCCCCTTTAAAACTTACATTATTTGAATTCCATTTTTTCTCCATCACCAAGACTATAATCAAATTCCAATGTGAGAAACAGATATAAGAGCTAACATCTAAAAGTTCACTTTCAAAGATTTCCCTTTTAACTAGACTTGTAAGAAACAGAAATAATGAAGTTTGGCTACAGATTCTTACATTCAATGCGATAGCTAAGCATGCTTTTCGCTCATTTGGCCGCACTAAAATTAAGCTCCAAACAGCACCAAGCCCTTGAGTAACACGCTCACTATCACAAATTCCTCTTTCACTTGGGTCATGACGAGTCGAGCAGAGTTCATCCAATAGTTTTATTGCAGAATCAGGTAGATGTGGAGCTTCTCCAAATAGTCTGCTGAAAGACTTGTCTGAAGCAGGGAGAGCATCCAGAAATGATCTTGCCTACAGGAAGAATCTTAATAAGCGAGCTTCAGAAACAAGAAATTGAAAAAGTTGAATATAAACTCACCACTGCAATGAGAAAATTTTCATAAATTGTAGCATAGGGAGAGGAATCATTAATGTCCAGAGTCGCCATTGAATGCAGATGATACAGAACATGTAAGACAAGTTCATGCCCCTAGAGACAAGAAGCAAACAGCTTAGGGATTTATATAAGAGATCCAAAATCTAAAGCACAAATAAAAGAATGACAACTGTATTGAGGAACGCTGCAGCCAAATTGTAGTAATACAAATACAAATACCTTGAATTCTCTATGATCCACACTAATATGCTCTTTTAGTATGGTTGCAACATCATTGCCAGCATCGATCTGGAAAGATGGTATAATTTATGCTTGTAAACATAAGGATTTATAGAGAACATGTTATAAGGATTCCATATACATAAAGCCAAATAGTGGAAGTGGAAGCTAGAGTTGACAACAAAACCACAAGTAACAAGTTTCAAAGAGGCATTCACCTTAGCAATCAATCTGGCAATCAATGCCATGCAAATCTTGTTACAATCAAACCCACAGACATGTCTATTTGATTCAATTATCCGTTCAATAGCCAACTTTCCTACAGTTTTGCTTTGGTCTGTGGTAAGTTCAACATATGATGGAACAGATTCCAACTCTTGGTAGCTTTCCTCTGGTGCAGTAATTGATGCTGCAGAGGGATCTTGATCAAAATCTGGGACTGATGCTGAAGGCGAATATTGATCAAAATCTGGGACAGACGCAAGATCCAAATCACACTTCATTTCTCTCATGCCTTCATTATCCCTGCAAGGAGATAGTGGAACATCTAAAGATGATTTCCCCATTGAGGGATAAACGCACTCTTTGGGAACAGTCGACAAGTCCTCTCTCAAATCAGGCTGATCGATTATTCTGATCACTGCACTTCCCATCACCTTGTTTTGGCTATGCTCTAATGCTGTTGAATGTACTGAACCACTAGCCTCTGCCGTGACAGCAGGAACTGAAAGTGGCTTACTCAGTAAGGTAGAGACGTCCATCTGTACAGGAACTGATTCTTTACTCTCACCTACAGGTAATGATGTTGGTCCCACAGATGAATTTAAACGCCTTGGATCCATGCGACGAGGATCCTGCACAGCTATGTGTAAGTTATCTTGGAGAAAAAGATTTAACATAGAATCAAGCAGTAAATGGAAGTTGGTACCCTTCTTGGGTCGCGCTTAGGGTCGGCCGTCACGCTATTTAAGCTAGGCACGTCAGAAAATGATGATCCCGCAGGAACGACTGATTCAAAAGGAAGTTGTGCTGGAGGAGTAGAAGAAGATACTACAATATCTGCTGGAGTCGCCAGTGAACTTGTCAATGTAGGAGGGATACTAGGCAAGTGTTTCATGCTTGTTATTACAATATCAGCAAGCATATCTGGATGAAGCTTAGAAATGAGAATTTCAAGTGATGCAGCTCCTCTGTCTCCTTCGGCAAGCAAAGCACCAATCATTGAAACCATTTGTTCCACTGGAGTCAACTCACTGTCCGAAGGATGGTTACCAGGGGAAATGCCATTGATAGAGATAGGTCCCTGTGGAACATCACTTGTTTGAACTTGCGGAGTCAAGTGCATGTTAGTATTATGGCGTAAGCGCTTCAGAGCAACCCCTTCATTGATTAAATCATCTTCACCCTGGGGCATTACTCGTTTCTTTGACACGTCCCAAGAATTTTGATGATTAATCACCTGGTTATTCAGAAAAGGAAATTGATCATGCAACACTACTGGTCACAGTGATCAAAGCTGCTGTAGAGCTCTAGAAGAGTTGTAAAGAAAGAATGGAAAAAAAAACTATTACCTTGCCTGACCAATTTTCACGTGCAGCACGCTCATTATTTCTGACCAATTTATCAACTTGGCGGAGAACTTGATCAGCAACATCTGCAGCATTCATCGCTCGAAGTGCTCTCACAAGCTTGTCTCTTGACTAAAAATGCAAATAAAATAAAACTATCTCAGTAGCAAAACAAAAGTTAGCAGACAGAAAGAAATCATATGATACTTTTGCTCTATGATCTGATCAAGCAAACACTTCTTTTAACTCTTTTCACCTATTACGAGACTTAGACACTGTAAAAAAATCCTACGAAAAAAATAAATGAAACAATTTGACGAAAAAAGGCATGGCATATTCCTAGAGTAGACAAACAAGATAACAACATAAAAGATTAACAATTTTACAAGAAAGGCTGAAACAATTAGGCAATTTCTCTGAGATGAGGGCTTAAATAAATAAAAAATACCATTAGATTTTTTTCAAAAAGTTCTTTGTTTCCAGTATTATATGCAACAAAGATCGTTATGGCTATCAACTCTGATGGACATCTAAGGATCACTAAAAACAAGAAATAAAAAATTAAGTACTAAATTTCAGTAGAGACCACTAAATATTTACATGGTAAAAACAACCAACTCACAATAATATTTTCAGAAGAATAAATATATTTAAAATTGACGTTAATATTGATTTCAAATGTTATTCATCAAACACAGGGTAGAGTTGAGGAATGATGAATCAAATCTACATATACTACAAAGAGAAGCAAAATATCTACCTCTATCATAGGTGAGAAAGTACATCTAAGAAATCCCAGTAAGGCCGTTCTAATGGAATACTGAACGCTTGGAGTATGGCACCCCTTAACTGTCTCAAGATTTGGGTGAAAATCTAGAAGAACCGAAAGGACAGTGTTGAAGTGGACAGGTCTCTTCCTTGCTACCACTGCAAGACTGTGACAGAGAAGCTATGATCAGATATCAAAATTTGCAAATGGTTCAGGTATGCTCATATAAACATGTCCTAATGGATCACTGCACATCTAAACAAACAAATAGAACGATACTGGAGCGCTCCAAAGGAACTGCCCTCAGGTTCTCCCTATGTGAGAAGCTGCGTTTAACATATACAATAATCTAAAGTAAAAGATTAGTGAGTTTGAATATAACTCTATTGAGCAACCATTCCTCTGATAAAGTATGCTCACGGTTCTGCAGTATACAACAACACAACTAATAAGCTCCTTAACAGAATTAATTCTGGTCTGGAAGCATATCATCATTAAAAAAATCTCTGCAAAGCCAGCACATCCCAATGATTTTCTCCAATCACAAACTAATGCCAGCATAACACAAAAATATTATCTATTTTCACAATTTTCTTACTTATAAGGTAACTCCATTAACAAAAAATAACAATAAAAAGGTGAAATCGAAAAGTATAATAAATCAAAACCAACTCTCCAGACAATGTCGTTCCTATGTTTTAACAGTGGACTTTCTACGAAAACAAACATCAGCTAGGTAATTAAAAAAATTCGAAGATTTTTCAGAAGTAACAAACTAGTTTGAAATGCAGAGATGATTTCCCAAGTTAAACTCAACGTGCTCTCAAAAAGATTCACTATAACCTTGACAATGCAAAGTGATTTAACGCCACCTACTGGGAAACAACCATGAGATAGCTTCTACATCCAATAGCAAGACATAATAAAAGATCAAGCAGCGAAATCCATTTAAACCATCCACACCCATATCATTAAATATACGGAGAAGAAACACTCATCATAACAGAAGGCAAAATCACTGGGCAAGTAAAATGCTACGCTAAAATTCAGTATAATGAAAGCTCTGATTGCCAAAGGATACTGTGCAGAAATTGTTATACTGTAATGTATACATTTTTTATATCTTAACATATCAGTCATAAGTATATACATATATATACATCCAGTTCACATAACCGAATAAAATTTTCGTCTACCCTTTTCTGTATCATTGGAAACAACAATCTAACTACTAGAGCTGACCATTCTATCCGTTGTTTGATGTCATAATCACTTGCATATTGGAGCTCCACAGTACCCAATAATGCAGACGCCATACACCAAGATATACGGGATAACTGATGCAAGCTTCAACTGAGTCATTTTCTTCCTGGACTATGATTCAGTTAGCTGCAACTATATCATAGGGGTGAACTGGTGCTATAACCTGTCTCCATTCTTTATCTCTCTCAGCCAAAAAGTTTAGTAGAAACATACAGATGGAAAAAAAATCAGTTTAATTCCCCTGATTTTATTCATCTTACAAAGCTAATTTGATTCAAGACACACTGAAAGTGCAAGCACGACAGCGAAGCCTGGCCATAAAACTACTAAAGCAGATGATCACCTGCTTACTAATGTAGCTTCACAAACATAAAGCTTATGCCAGAGAATAGTATTATCACCCTATCTTTTAGGACACATCAATGTAGCAAGACACATTCTGTGTTGCTCGTCCATCACCAAAGCACACATATCAACAAACTAAAAAGGTAACTAAAATGTAAGAGCACCAAAGCACACATATCAACATACTAGCAAGAACTATGAAATTAATCACGATATGCAAGGAATCAGAAACCATGGGCTAGTATTCTGATCTTGCTAACAACATGATAATCTTACAGCTAGGATACTCATGTATAGCTATGGATTTTTATGAACCACTTTGTTAGCAAAATGCAGATGAATACCACCAACAAAAACAGTCATGCAAGCCCCCTCTAAGAGGGTACATATCTCTCCCACTAAATTCAGTCTTTGCCAGTACGTGAGAGTAGTTTGAAATAGAGTACCCTTTCATGTCTGAACAACAAATTGACAACCAGCATACTGAGCAAAAAGGGCAAACTAACTAATATAATTTCAACTAAAGTTGTATGATAGCGAAAAAATGTAACAGGTAAACTTACCAAATGCACAACTAAATAAAACAATTTCAACTAAAATTGTATGAGAGTGAAAACTGTAAAAGGTAAATTTACCAAGCACAACCTTTTTTTGCACTTACCAAGGACAACTAACATCAAGAAGAATGTAAAGAAAAGTAAACACACAAGAATAGTGGGCTGCATCCAGAAACATACCAACTAACAACAGATATAGTCAGTGCACCAGGTAAACGACCAGCCGACCGTATGAAATCTACTACGATGCCAAAAGTCCTATTTGCTTCAGATATGAGCGTTGGTGGATTCAGAATGGGGTGACCGCCAGAAAGCCAGGAAATGTTGAACATCTGCCCGCTTCCTGTATAGAATAGGAAAAGTTGACACGCCAGCAAAAAAAAACAAATAATGTATTGTGAGACTGATTCAAACTATAAAACTGCATGACTAAAACACCATACCTTCGCTGGAAATTTTCTCAGGATCAGATGCATCCGGAGTAAAAAGCAAAATAAAGGTCTCCATAAACTTTAGCGCCTGAACTCTTACCCCTACACAACCAGGCTATCATGAAAAAAAAAAAACAGCAGACTTACGTTAGAATTCTTTAAATAAAAAGAGAAGCAGAAAAAAAATACTCAACCATAAGACCAACCTCACGAGAAGAACAGACAGACAAAAAAAAAGTAGCTAAAAACAGCCATCATACCTCCAATGCAGTGCCAAAGACAGTATCTTTGAATTTAACCATCCATGTCCATAGTTCCCCAAACCAACGATCAACTTTACCACGATGATAAAACTGTAGAAATCACAAAGAAAAATACATGTCAAAGAGCTTAAACCGATGTCAATTGCTGTGGTGAATATACAAGAACACTCACAACGACCTCAAAAATCTACTGATATAAAGAAAAACAAACGAAAAACACAACTTTAGCATAATGGTAAGGGAAAGAAACAAGTAAATCAGCAAACACTTAAACAGAAAATACCAATGCTTGTACTGCTTAATTGTCATCACTATTTCATATTACACTAAAGGCTTATGGCGCTAACCTTATATTGCCAAAATGTACCACCATAAAACCACCAGAATATATGACAATGAAAACAAGAGAAAGGATTCCACATGGGATAACAGTACAATCTCAAAGACAACTACGAGGATGTAAAATAAGTTCGCTGGTAATTACTGACTACAAATGTATTATGTAGGGAAGAACGAGAAATAATTTCAAAATAAGATACACGTATGAAAACATAACAACTTGAGAGACAGTATGGACCTGCATTGCCATTTCCTCCAAGATTCTGCAATAGAAAGTTGTACCAGCGGAAATAGATTTCTTTGCAACTATTGGATCCTCGTCCCTTGATAAGACTAGTAAGATAGTCACTAGAACATGAGAATGATCCAGCATCTTCAAACCAACATCTTCAATGATCCTGTGACCCAAAATGATCAATGAGGCTCTTAGCGTGTCAGACAAATTAATCACTATTAGTAGCTACAAAAGTAACATGATGCAACCCAAAATAAAGCAGACTAAGTTCCTAATTAATCTAATAGACCCTTGAGCCTTGAAAGAGAAAGTATTCCTTAGCACTTGAACAGGAATGGACGACTAATATCCACCATGTTGTTGTGAAAGTTTGGAATTTATCCCACCAAATACAAATAATCACGCCGAGTAGAAGATATATTGATATATATTCCATAACATAATCTGGGGCTGGAAAGATCAAACCTATTTTTCAGATTGGAAAAATGAACAATCCCAAAAATACAGAAGAACCCTAAACACGCCAAAGAGATTAAAAAAAAAAAATTGCGAGCTCGTGCATAGAAAGGGGAAAACAGCGGCCGGAGTGAAAGAAGAAAGTAAAACCAGGTACGAAGGGTATAATGTCAAAGGACTCACTCGATAAGGGATTTGCGAACTAATATTTCACGCGACAAGTGTAGTTCAGCGAGATAGGGGAAAATCTCGGCAGACAGAGAAGGCTCCAGTGACAGCAATATCTCCTTAACCTGCCTGAGCGAGGAAAGCTTCACAGCCAAATCCCCATGGTTGTTGGCAGCGGCGAGGAGAGAGAGCGCCTGGGCCCTAACAGTCGCCGCAGCTGGGGCCGCCATTACAAAATTTGAGGTTCGGGTGGCGGAATTGCCAAGGGGATACGGTGGTTATCTTTAGGGTTTTTCAAGGTTGAAGAATTGCCAAGGGGATACGGTGGTTATCTTTAGGGTTTTTCAAGGTTGAAGAAAATTCTCGGCGAGGCTACACAGAAGCAGCACCAGCACAGAGAAAATTAGAGCATAGAGAGAACCAAAAAAAAATTGTTGCTAGCACAAACGGTAAAACCGGGTGGGTTCAATTAATCCCTAAAATTTCTAGGTCCGCAAACACCCTGTCGTTTTACCTAGTTGGAGTTGTAAAGAGCGCCGTTTGTGTTGAAACAACAAAGTGCTCTTTTTAAAATGAAAAATGGCAAGATCATCTTTCATTCCGACTTCGAAGTCTTTAAGCATCTCGTTTTCGAGTAAACACGATCTTCTTGTTTTTCTTCATCTGAATAATATATTAATTGCTAAAATATTCACAATTACACAAAAATATATATAAAACGCATCAACCAAAAAACTAAGCACAAAAATATGTGAATATACAATCATGGATTTAAAAGAATAAACACCGCGTCCAACAAATATTAACATGAAGGACAGAGGAAATTGAGTTTTTTTCATTGTCAAAAAGATCACACAGCAACAAACAAAAAAACGATAGAACTAGGGTTATATAGGCTGCCAGAAATTTTCTTTATACATTTTGACAATGAAAATAGCTTTGGTTCAAAACACATATTCCAACGACAGAAAGAAAGAAGCCAAGTCCTTTACTTGAATGCCTAAGGAGCAAAAATTAGCCATTGATAAACATCTGCTATAACTTAAAACGAGGATGAATTCTCATGGACAAAATTGATTGTCATAAGTGAAAGTGCAAACGTAACAAGAATAACCACAACTTTTTCTAAAGATTTACTTTATTAAGACGAAATACAATATAATAATTTTTTTACATTGAAATTGTTTTTTTATTCTCACACACTTTGATGATCTGTTTGTGCAATCATTCAGCCACGCTGATGATCTGCTTCTGCAATCACTCATATCCAATCTTGTTTGCTCTAACGATCTGCTTCTCCAATCATTCAGTCACACTGATGATCTGCTTCTCACAATCGCTCAGACCCAAACCCTTTTATGTTATGACGATCTGCTCTAACAATCACTCAACCGCACCCATGATATGTTCTAACAATCGCTCAGACACACAAACACGTTCTCACAAAACTTAGTATCAAATTATGACGGCCAAGAGAACTAATCTCATTCATTCTCCTTGGCCTCATAGTTTTACTAACTAGTCTACCCTAAAACTTTTTCCCCAATTCGCATATCCCATTTCCATTCTTCTTTATCCTTTTCCAAACTTATTTTTTTTCTCCTTTCTTCTTTTTGTCCCAAGTTTGCTGTCTAACTTCTTATTTACAACAACTTTTCTTTTTTCCTTTTATCCTTGTCTTTTTCATCTTTGATCTTCTTTTTCTTTTGCATCTTCAATAAGTATGTGATTCTTCATGCTTCCCCAAGACCACAAAAGAGTTTTAGATAAAGCATCTTTTTAAAATGTATGAAGAGAATTCTCCTTCGGCTATGCATGATAACTAAGTTTGCACAGATTCTTCGAACCCAAGATGTCTCAGTTCTCTGATTAGATTAATTATTGTTGTACCATATTGTATTTTAATTATGGTAGAACTATTAAGGTTTGAGTCTTGCACAAAATCTAACAGATTCTCGTATAGGGGGAATTCAAGAAAACTTTATTTCTCTGAATTTTGTTTCTAATGGAGATAGAGAATGATTACAACATTTTGAAAATTTTAAAAGTTTAGTTGGGATATGACAATTTGTATATAATTAAAACTTCATAAATACATGGTTATGGTGGATAATCAAAATTATTTTCTCACAATTTTATATGATCATC